>JAEIFU010001850.1:0-56567 GCA_018904235.1 Lordiphosa stackelbergi | reverse complement strand
AAATAATATCAATTTGTCAAATGATATTAGAAAAGATTAAACAAATATTTTTTATTTTCGAAACTCTCACAATGGGAAAGGAATGTATAGAAAACGCGAAAATGAAAGAGAAAGATAGAGTTCAAATCGAAACTTCAAGCAACGTAAAGAAATGTATAAGTAGGCTCACAGCCATGTGTTCAAACACATGCCTGATAGCTTAGTGCGGTAAGATGCCATGCCAATTTGTGACGTGCAGGTGGTCCCGAGTTCGATCCCCAGTCAAGGCGGCGCACTATGGTCCCAAGTCCCAAAAAGCTGGCCAAAAGACGAAAAAAATATATTTTTTTATAGACTTTTTATGATTGGAATAGTTGAGTGGTACATCTAGTTTGTATTCTGACCGCTAATAAGGAGAAAGTGTCCCTACCTGGCTCAGGTTTGAGCTCCGTTCGGGAGCGTCGAGCGTGCCTCATCGTTTATTCGTCATGCGTTGAAAATACCACAACGTTTAGAAGCGTATAGATTCGCGAAAAATTAACCGATTTGGATTCTGAAAAGGGGATTCTACTCTAGAAAGTAAGTACAATTTAAACATACTTCTCAAATTTATTATTACCAATGCATGAAATAGTGAATCATTAATAAGAGTAGAGGTTATTTTTTTGGTCACAAAAAACAATAAGTCAAAACTCTCAGCAGATCCCACTCTCAAACGAATAAGAAATTGTTATTTAGACAATTCTTTAAAACATAGTGAAAAATTATCTGCAGATAGCTGCATATTTAGTCTCGGTGATGATTTTTGTGCCACATATGTCGCTACATAATATATATTAATTGCTCTACAGCACTCTCCCCCCAATTCACCAAACCAACTTTTTTAAAGTATTTTGGCCTGCACGAAAATCGATAAGAAAAAAAAGAAAATCGATGAAAATATGTGAAACAGTTATCGAGATATTATCGATAAACGTGTTTTTCGATGTTACAGCCAAATCAAATACGTTTTCGAAGAAATTGTGCGCCATATTAATTCCGCCATTTTGTTTTCTGAATTTTGACTTTGAATTCGTAATCAGCGACGCGGAAAACCCTCGAGTACAGACTTTCAGGCAAATTAAATACGTTTTTGAAGAAATTGTCCGCCATATTGATTCTGCCATTTTGTTTTTCTAAATTTTGACTTCGGATTTGTGATCAGCGACCCCGAAAACCCCCGAGCACAGACATTCAGCCAAATTAAATACGTTTTTCGACTTTTGGCCGGGGTGAAGAAATTTTAAATTCGTTCTTTTTCTGTTTCTATAAAACAATAAAATATAGTGCTTAGCTAAAGGTTGTATTGAATTGCCAATTGTAATTATTTTTTTTTGTTTTGTAATAATGAAATTATAAAATATCAATTCAGTCTTAAACATATCTATTTGATATGGCCGAAAATTTCACTTTAATATTTTCGAACAGGTCAATTTCGAGTTTATCATATCGGCTTTTTATTGATATGAAAAAATATAATATTGAGCCCCAGATCATATCATTTTTTTTTCTGTGTATTAATGATTTTTAGTTCAATTTAACTCTTGACAGAATTTTTATAAATATAGACATAAATAATTTTCTGAGTGCAGCTCTACAAGTTCGAGTGTACATACCGACAGACAGAACGATTCTTTTTTTTCAGTGTATGGGCATGTGTAGTCAGTGAAAAAAACTGGAATAGCTCAATGTGAATCCTTTTGCCAGAAGAGAGAATTGTTTGTTTGTTGTTGTCACAGTTGTGTGGTCGTGTCAGAGGGGTAGAAAAAAGAGGTATCCACATCGAGAAACGAGATAAAAGACTTTCTTCCTGAGTATTTACTTAGGGTTGCAAAACTATCGATATTGGAAGAAAGTACATCGATTAGTGCTTTACACATTTAACTTCCATTTGTTCAAAACCTAACCCGAATGTTTTCCACGCTAAAACATCGATATATCGTTAAAGCATTGAAAATTTGTCAAATATTTACATTTACTGCTGCAACTTGTTTTAAGGTTTTTACTTACTTGATGTGTCACAAAAACGTATCAATATATATACAGAAGATGCCGCCAATTATTGCTGTAAGAAACTATTACCAAAATAATCGTTTTGTGAATCAAATTATACCACATTCTTCAACTCAACAAACAACGCTTACGCGTAGCTTGAAGGCTACCATGCAGTGGAGGGCTGCCAACTTAGCCACTTTCTTGGCTAGAACTTAGCCACTTTTTTGAGCGGGTTAGCTTTTTTAAAAATGGATCTAGCCACTTCCATTTCGTTTAAGTTGCACTTTGGAACACAAATTTTCGGTTTGATAATGCTGCGTTTACCCAAATTGACCTTTTTTTTTTGCTTATTAATCAAATTTTGTCGTATTTCAACTAATAATAACTGTTAAAATGGACCCCAAAATCTGGCAGCTGAACGTGGCAAATGAAAAACTAGAAGAATCCGATACACGATGTTCACTATCTTTCTTTTAACTTTATCGATACATCGTACCATTTGAAAACCTGCTTTTTGTACTATCGATAGTAACATCGATAGTTTTGCAGGCCCTATTTCGATTTAACTGACAAATCTGCGATCTTGGACGCTGCTAGTAATTTTACTTCATGCAGTTAAAAATATATTGCCATTTTCTTAAGCTCGATAGATTTTTCTTTCCTTAGCGGAAATTGACACTGCAGTTATTGTCCATTATTCAGCGCCGTATTGAGGAAATGCGGTTTATAAGCGCAAATTTCCAAGCTAGTTGGCGCAAACTGTAGGGTATCTTTTATTTAATTTTTTTAAATTTTTGCAAATTTTGAAATAATTTTAATACAAATTAAATAAATAATTTTGGACAAAAAGTTCTTAAGTATTTTTAAAGCAAAGCTCGGGGTGGGAGGAGAGGGGTTGGGGAAAAAGAGAAAAAGGGGAATGCCAATTTGAATTGAATATTAATTGATGAGAGTGGCTGCCTTGGGATCAAGTTCTGAATTCAGTGCGATAAATTATAATGTTTAATTCTCTTCCACTATCCGTTCCTGCCTTAAATATCGAATCTGCTCGCTTTCCTAAACAAGGAATAAAAAGCGGAATCGGGATTTCATGCCCATAGCGAAGAAATCAACCAACCATAAACGCAAACTGCCACTTCAGTTCGTAAACTTAATAATAAATCTGCTTGAGCCCTTAAGGAAAATGATTTTACTTAAAAATTTCAGTTAGGCAATGAACTACAATCCTAGCCTGTCTACAACAAAAGATAATTGAAATAAATATATTTATTTATACAATCAAAAATATATTTCTTATATTGCAGAAATCATAGTCCATTTGTTTAAAATTAGTTATAATTATTTAGTCTATTTCAAGATTGAGTTTATGCGTGCGTCATCGGCAGGCGCACTGTCTGGGCTAAACGGCGGGTGGGGTAGGAGGAGCATTTTTCTTCAAATGAAGGCAGAAAAGTAAACTTTCCCGCAAATTTTGTTTTCTTTACAAAAAAATTGACATATTCGGAGCACACAAAAACTATGTTGTTTACACTTCAGCGAAACGAAGCATACTGAAATAGAAAGCCTAATAATGAGGCTTCGAAATAAAGTAGGTTGCAGCTTTCTTGAATTCGATTGAATACTAGTGACACTCTCACACATCTTTTTCAAATCCCTTAATTTTTTTTGTACAGGTAATAGTAATTAAGTTTTCTAATGTTAAGCGTAGCCAAATTTCAACTCTTCTCAATTGTCAAAAGCATAAACTCATCCAACTTATCCGAACTACATCCCTTCAGAATTAGCGCAAGCCACCCAACCTTCCACCACGTGGAAGCGAATGAATATATAATTTAGTTTGCGGGCAATAAGTAAGAAATACCAGCAACTAAAACTGATTTGTTCTTTTGCAAATTGGGATTATTCACATTAAGGGGTTTTGGCCCCTTCGGGCGACTTTACCACAGTTGAATCAATCAAGCGACAAGGGCACACGCAGAGGGCTTCCCAGATACAAAACATTTTGTATCTTGAATAATTTTTGTTTCTCTACTTAGCAACAATTTAACGTAATTTACGTCTTCGTGGCAGAAAGGGGCAAAAGGAGTCCAGCACACACGCAGATGCTGCACAAACATGTGTTCCTTTAACAACTTTCGTCCCCTGAGGGCGGGACTGGGATAAATTATTGGGTGCGTCTGCCCATTTCCACAGACCAAAAGTATCTTGCATCTTGTAGATACATTTGCGTATCTGCGGTTGCGTGGTCTTAACTTGAAGCCGGGAATCAAAGCATTTAATGGTGCTTTTAATCTTGTTAATCGCCCACGTCCCCCCTCTGTCTCCGCTCCACCTCGGCTGAGATTTTCAGATAGTTGCGCCTAGTGGGTGTGGCTCAGTTGTTTATGGAGGCGTGTCCATGAAAATTGCCTTGACTGGACAAAGTCGGCGATTTAAGAAGTGAGTAAAGTTTGTGATAAGCCCCCACTGAGCTTTAGTTGGGCAGCGGCATAAAAATGTTGGCATACTGTGGGGCGTCTTTAAGCCGCGCACTGCCAACTCTGAAAATAGAATCATCAAGGACAATTTTGACATGTTCAAATCCCTCAGTGCGTCTCCCACTCAAAATGAATATTACTTATTTCTTTATGCAAATTTCCTCTCCCGGGCTGACACTTGTTGTTGTCCATTTTGCCGGATATTTTTGTTGAGCAAGACAAATGATTTCCATTTAATTTATTTTCGCTACTTCTTCAGCTTCAGCTTCCTCTTCGTCTTCTTGTATTTCTTTCTTCTTGGGTTGTAAGTGGCGGCGAAAGGATTTAGTTGGAATAAATTATAGGTTGGAATTGTTATATCTTTTGTGCAAATAAAATAAGGGCGAATAAGTGCCACAAGAGCTGACAAATGTTACCAGGGAATAGGGGAGCTGCACAAGTAGCGATAGGAAAGGGTCGTGCGGAGGGGCGAAAGAAAAGACAGAATTTATAGTTTCAAATGAAATGAACCGACTCGAGGGGTTATCATTGTAAAACAAAACAAGTTGCAGAGGAAATTACCAAAATGATCAAGGTACTATATGGATGCTCAGTTGAAGAGGTCTCACTCACTACCAATATTTCCATCCTAGGAGAAGGACTTAAAAAAATTAGAAAATAAATTTTCAACTTTTTTCCCTTACATCTGTCTTACCTAAAGTTGTGTTAATCTCAGCGTTGGTTATAGTTGAAAGAATACCACCATCGTACACAGGCAGGCACGGTTAAGGCTTGTGAAAAGCTAATTACTCTCATGGCGCAAGCCTTGGCCAGCGTTCAGCTCTTATCGGCGTGAAGAGCGAAATGTGTCCGGCCCCTGTGGGCCAGGCGTGGCGACATCTGGTCTAATGCAGAGAAGTTAGCTGTCAGGAAGAAATTACTTTTCAAGTCCACAAATAAGGCCCACTGATAACTGCATAACCATGATTGTATGAGACAGAACCGCCATAAAATACCATGGATGACCAATGATGAAGAATATAAAAACCACTATAACATGATGTGGCCGTCTGTGGGCCAGCGGTTAGTGTGATGGATTGCTGGGCGGGAGGTCGTGGGTTCGATCCCGCCTCTGAACATCTAATAATAAAAGTTTTTTTCTTTCTTTAGAAAAATAGCTTTTACACATACGATCACCTTTACCAGCTATTGGCGCCAGCTGTGAAGTAATCTAGCCATGAAAATGCAAATTCTCAAACTTTGCCGTTCGGATTCGGCGTTAAATTGTAGGTCCCTTTCTCTCGTGCGAAAAATTTAAAACACACACGCTAAGAGATTGAGAGAAGCTTGGCTTGGCCCCGTTGGAGGAGCTGTATAGCCAATTTTACATTTACATTTTACTATAACAAGATGTACGAACCATTCAATACCAAACAAGAACCAAAGACTACCACTCCAAGTACAAATGAGAAGAAAGTGACATCAGCATGCATTAAAGCTGCGATGTGTAATGCATAGCCCGCTTGGACCTTGACGCCCGGTCCATTATTCTGTCTGAAAATCAATGTGCAATAACATTCTCGGTGCACTCCTTTTGAGGCAAGGACACGCACAAGCTGACATCGCAACAAGTGTAATTGTCTCGCTTTGAAGTGAGTTAAAACAACTAAACCCAAGCGTGTCAGCCCGCATAAGCAGACAGCGTAGCAAGTGCAGTGTGTGCGACTATGACTCGCTTATAAGTAGACAGCGGATTTTATGCAACTTTTTAAATAAAGGCAGATTGAGGTGAAAATTTGGATTTATACTAATTAAATAACGCACTCTCCATTGAAAACTGCATATTCAATATATGCAAATTTTGCATATGTAAAATATGCAAAATATGCAAAAAATGCAAAAAATATGCGAAATATGTAAAAAATATGCAAAATATGTAAAATGTATAAAAAAAAGAAAAATTATTATAAATAGTAGATACATGGCCAATATAGACACTTAAATAGAAATTGAAGACCAAACGATCAAAAAATCGCGAAAGTTGAACATTTTCTTATAAGCATTTAATGGTCCAACACCGCAAAACTCGGCAAAATTTCATATGAGTATAAAATGAAATGAAAGGTGGTATAGTGAGCGTTCTAATATATTAAAAAATTTTTACATTTTTCATAAGAGCTAAGATTATTATGAACATTTAATAGACGGCAATAGTAAACGAGTAAACACTGTAAAGGAACAAATGGTCAAAAAAATCGCGAAATATCAAAAATTCACATTTGAGTATCATAAGTATCATAAAGACGCGTAAACTGGCAAGTAAAAAGGAGAAGTAGATCAAGTGGCCAAGGAAAATCAAAGGACCGAAGATAATCGTGAAGATTGGATAGATAGCAATTGAAGACGCGTATTTAAGAGGTGTAGACTAAAAACCGCGAAATTTGTCAAATTTTCATTTGAGTACTTATGAAAGCGCAGGCGTTTATAAATAAGAGGCGTTGATTGAATAATCAAAAAATTGTACCATTTTTCGTATTATTATGAAGATTTGATGGATGGCAATGTAGACGGGTAAATAGGAGATGTAGATGAAACGGCTCAAGGAATCGCGAAATTTGCAAATTCTTCATATGATCAAAGATAATTTTGAAGATTTAATAGACGGCAATAGGATACGCGTATTTATAGGAAGTGTAAGCCGTATAGTCAAAAATTACTATTTGACTTGGTTTTTTGCAAAATTTTGATTTTTGGGAATCATTAAGATTTGATAGATGGCGATTGTAGACGCGTAAATGGTTGGATCCAACGGTCCGAAAGTCGCGAAATTTCTAAAACATATTGTATAATGTGGACGGGTAAATTGACGGGTCAAGATCAAGATCGGTCCAAAAAATCCGGATATATACAAAATTTTATGATTTGTTTAGACTATCACGAAGATTTAATGGTTGGCAATAAGAGACTATAAGTAAATAAGAGACTATATTCTTTAGCATTGGTCCTCCATGGTGTATATCGCGGTTCAGTAGTGTCATAATCATGACTATGTTATTATAATTTGTGGTATTGGAAAGCAGTTTCTTGAGTTATAAGCGGTCTTATTACCATGGAGAACCCTTAGCTTCGAATGGCTCTTATGCATTCATCCTAGCATTTTTCACTCTATAGGGAGTACAATTTGTTTGGAATTGTTACTATTTTTGATCCTCTTTGGTATTTTTCCGCGATTTTATGATTTGTCGGTAACGGAACGGTATTTATCGCGGTTCAGTATTGTCAAATTCATGGCAATGTTACTATGTGTGGCCATTTGTGGACTTGAAGAGCAGTTTCTTAAGTAAATGTTACAATGGAGATCCGTATTATTTCGCGATTATAAAAGTCGACAGTCACGGTAAATAGGTTAAAATAACTTGCGAAAATAACTTCCGAACCGTGAGCAACACACGCCGGTTACCTCATATAGAAAAATGTATTTCAAATCAGTTTTATGGCAAATCATTTAGCCGTTTTTAAATCAAAAGTATTTTTTATCACTTATCTTCTGTTGTTGACCTTTTAGTAACCCTGACCTACCAGGATAATATGTATGGAGTTTCATATAATATAGGTTTTTGCATATTTTGCATATTCTGCAATTTATGCAAAATAGTTTGCAGCGGACTTACATCATTTTTGAATAAAAATAAGATGTGTGCAATAAGAAATTAAATTCGACAAGCGGTGCAAAATATGCAAATATGCAAAATCCGCTGTTTACTTATAAGGGTTGTTTTTAACTGTTTCGTTATTGGAGAGCGTTTATCTTGGCCCAGAAATCGTGAAACATGGAAGTTTATTAGTATTTAAAAAGAGGAAGATCGCTTAGAAACAGATAGACGGACGGGAAATGCTTAATTGACTCAACTCGTCATGCTGGTCAAGAATATACAAATATGCCTTATGTGATCGGAGATGATTCCTTCTATGCGTCGCAAGCCTCTAGCTCTTACCGTCTTTGACAGACAGACCGTATGTCATGCGGTTGGAAGGACATGACTATTTCGACTCGGCTGTTAAAGTTGATCAAGAATATATGTACCTTCTGGCTTTTGCCTGTACTGGATTGGTTTCAAGGAAACCTGATGTTACTGCAAAGAAGAAAAGGGTCGATCTTGCTTTCAATGAAATGCATTTGGTGTCTTTTGTATTTCCTGCTGTGCTGCTCACACCTTGAGTGAACACCACTCAGCTGTTTTCTGGCTAAACTAATCTAGTTTGTAACACATTTCAACACAAGTTTCAAACAATAATTCAACAAAATATCCATAAAATATACATCCAACTTACCCAAAATGCTACATCCAGCACCAACTGACAAGTCAAAGGACTTTAAAGTATCCCTACCACCCTCTGACACCATCTCGGCACTGGAGTTTGCCCCAATACAAACCAAAAATCTTCTCTGCGCCGCCAGTTGGGATAAAACAGTGCGTTTTTGGGATGTGGAAATGAATGGCAGGACAACTTGGAAAAATTTCCAGGCCCTTAGTGCTCCCGCTTTGGATATAAGCTGGAGCGATGATGGCACTAAAATTTTTATGGGCACCTGCGATGGTGGGATACATCAGTGGGATCTGCAAGCAGATCAGCTTGTCACGTTGGGCATTCATCAGGCGGGCGTACGCACTTGTCACTGGATTAAGGCCAAGAACTATTCGTGCCTGATGACAGGGTCTTGGGATAAGACTGTAAAGGTGATTATGAAATTGAACTGCAAGGCGTATAATAAATAAAAACTTTCATTAGTTCTGGGACACGCGCAGTCCCACACCCATGCTGAGTCTTGATCTACCCGATCGTTGTTATGCCGCCGATGTGCATTATCCTCTTGCCGTGGTGTCCTGTGCCTGCAGAACCATTGTGGCATACTCCCTTGATAATGGACCCGTTGAATATCGACGCCTCGACGGTCCAGCTCATCAAGTGCGCAGTGTTGCCATCTTCTGTGATCAAACATCCGCCTTGCCTGCGGGTTGGGCCGTGGGCAGCATCGGGGGACGAGTAGTTTTCTATCATCTGGAGATTGCCACGAACAATTTCAACTTCAGATGTCATCGTACGATTAGTACGACGGGTACCCATAACATTTATGCAGTGAATGATGTCAAGTTCCATCCTGTACATCGCAATTCCCTGGTGACGCTCGGATCCAATGGGTGTTATTGTTTTTGGGATAAGGGATCACGCACCAAGATTTCGGAAGGGAAGCAAATGGATCAGTCGTTGACCAAGTGTTGCTTCAATGCAGACGGTCAGATTTTTGCCTACGCCTTGGGCTATGATTGGGCCCAGGGTCATGAGCATTTTGATCTGAAGAAAGCACCGGAAATATTTTTACATCCCTGTTTTGAGGAGACAAAGCCAAAGTAGGCTGTGAGTTAAGAGTTGAGTTTTTTTATTTTGATAGATTTTTGTTCGGTTTTGATGAATAAACTTAAATTTCAAGAGTTTTAAAATTTAGAAATGGGCATTCTATGCCGTTTTGTGTGGTGTTTTCAGAAGATGTGTGGGAAGGGACCCAGAAAGGTTCTTCTTCTACCAATTATTTCAGCTTCCTTGATTGAGACCTCATCTCCAGCTCCTCTTGCCATTCTCCACTCGAATCTGCGACAATTAACAAACACTCGACTTAATGTTCCTAATGAGCTTTGCATGCGATTAATTTTCCACTTGAGCTGTTGATTTTCACGCTGCAGGGGCTAACCATAAATCATATTGCATTGTCATCCCGCAGCAGCACCAGTCTGAAGTGGGCGAGTTCTAATCTTGACTGAGAATGAAGAGCTAGGAGGTGGCAATCGACTAGTTGCCTACTTAATATGGCTAGCATCTATGCTTCCGCTACGACTCCATATCAGGGGCTCACGTCAGATGTCACTAATCTAAATTTATGCAAATTGCCAACTGTCTGAGTTGCGCTCACATGCACTCCTGCTCCCGCTCCGCCAGCGGCAGATTCCGATTCCAAATGCCAGACTCAGCTTTTTGCAACAGTTGTACAAATGCAGCTGAATTCAAATTTGACATGATGCCGGGGACTACGCGGAGCATTCATTTGGGATGCAGAGTTCGTGTTGCAGTCACCGTCACCAGTTGCCAGTTGGTTGCCTGGCAAGCTCTTATTAAATTAAAAACGAAGGCGTTTAAGTGCCGCCCCGCAAATCTCTGATATGCAAAGCATTTTTGAAATAACTCAACCGTAAACAAAACTCTGGCCAAGCTCAGGCCAGAACCCGAGCGAAGCCAGCAACCAAATTAATTGAAAAAGTTACACGCATCGGTAAGCTGACTGCGAGTAAAGGATTCGCAGTTGATTAGACCAGTGTAACCGATATACAAGTAGGAATGTTCTCTAGAAACCGAATACTTAAGCGAATTTGGTGCAAGCCGGCGTTCAACTGGCTTACAGCTTAGAGCTCGCTCAGCTTTGCCTGCCTTTCAGTTTCATTATCGCAAACGCGGCACGCGATGCCTCACGTTGGCCGCCATTTACAAGTCGGCGCGTTTGTAATCGCTGCAGCCGCACCCCCCTCTCGCCTGGCTGTCTCGGCACTCAGGTGCCCATATGCAAAGCGACAAAGTGTGAAATTTTCGGATTGTTAGCCTGGAGGGGAACAGCTGGACGGAAAGAAGATTGTAGCTGACCAGCTGGACCATGTTTGCCTGAACCCAGAGGTGTAAAAGCAAAATCGCTGAAATAAACCAACGCGGGTTAAGGGGCTAATTAATGGAAAGGGAATTCAAAGAGAAAAGAGGTGAATCACTTTCCAACAAGTGAGTTTATTTGGGAAGGCACAGCAAGAATGAAAGCAGTATGAATTACTTTTATTCTTGCGTAAATTTAAACTTTTGAAGTAATGAAGGATTTTTCAAAATAGGTTCATCTAGAGTTCCTCATGGAAGTCTTCCACCCCTTAATTCTTGCAGTTACAGTAGAGCAAGAGTTTAAGGGTAACCTTAAAACCATCTTTTTACTATGTCAGTCTTCAAATACCACAAATCGATAAGGCTCCGCTGATTCCTAACTTTTTAGCTCTGTTCAAACGATGATGTAAATATAACCAGAGCCGGCCAAATTTAGAAGACAGAAATTGAGCTTAAGTTGGTGAGCAAGAGAGACTACAGCCGATTTACTTGCTTTTCTGTTCACACCGATTCACTAAACCAACAAAGTTAGTTCCAATAAGCCAGATCGGCTATATTGGGGCCATATAAATAATCGTTCAAATCGAACCCGATGTTGTATGTTGCATTAGGAACTATAAATACTAGAACAAACCGATATTCAGTTCAGTGGAATAGAAAAACCACAAGGTTGGAACAAGTGTGCCAGATCCGTTATATGGCAGCTATATAAAATTGGTCTTTGGGGTAAAAATTTGAGTGAAATATCTAACTAGATTTATGTCAAAACGAGAGCGTGTTAAAGTCGGCTCTACCGACTTCGATATACCCGTTACTCATGAAAAACATGTTTAACAGTGTTCCTGCGTTCTTTAGTGTGACCATCCAAAAAGTATGCAACGGGGAGGGGCTCGGTTCACTTTTGCTCATAACTTGAGAACCGTTCATCCGATCTTTATCACTTCGGCAAATCGATTCATTTTGCTAATTACTAGAGTAAAAAGTAAAAAGGGCACACTAAAGTCGTGCAAATGTATGTAACTGGCAGAAGGAATCATTTCCGACCATATAAAGTGTATATTCTGGATCAGCATCAACAGCCGAGTCGATTTAGCCTTTGTCCGTCTGTCCGTCCGTCCGTCTGTCTGTATGAACACCTAGATCTCAGAGGATGGTAAGAGATAGAGTTTGACATGTATGTAATAAATGCTTCTTTTATCTGCACGCAGATCAAGTTTGTTTCAAATTTTGGCCACGCCCCCTCCCGCCTCCGCAAATTTGAAAGTTATATCTCCTACAGTTTAAAAGATAGACGATTCGTACCTTCTAGAGATAGTTAAAATTAGCAAAATGAATCGATTTAATGAAAAAATGATAAAGATCGGATGAACGGTTCTCAAGTTATGAGCAAAAAAGTGATTTGGATTTATTGTTGTTTGTTTTGTCGTTCGTGAGTTATAGCGTCGCAAACATGGAGCAAAATAAAGAGAAAATACCGTACATTTCACAGTACTACTACGAGCAAAGGCAAAATGCATCTCATTCTGCCAATAAAATTTGTGCAGTTTATGGACCCGAATATTGTTTCCATTTCCACCGCACAACGATGGTTTCAACGTTTTCGTTCTGGTGCAGAGGTAATCAAAGATGCGCCACTGGTCCGAAGGCCTGTCGAAAATTGCGATAAAATCGCTGAATTGATCGAAAGAGACCGGCATAGACAGCCATAGCATCGGCCAAGCGCAACAAAATCGACCCTTTTTTGAAGCGGATGGTGACTGGCGATAAAAGTGGGTCACGTACGACAACGTGGAGCGCAAACGGTCGTGGTCGAAAAGCGGTGAAGCTGCCCAGACGGTGGCCAAGCCTGGATTGACCGCCAGGGTTCTTCTGTGTTTGGTGGGATTGGCAGGGAATCATCCACTATGAGCTGCTCCCTCTTGGCTAAACTCTCACTTCGGACCTGTACTGCCAACAACTGGACCGCTTGAATGCAGCACTCATGCAGAAGAGGCCATCTTTGATCAACAGAGGCCGAATTGTCTTCCATCAGGACAACGCCAGGCCACACACATCTTTGGTGACGCGCCAGAAGCTCCGGGAGCTCGGATGGGAGGTTCTTTTGCATCCACCGTATAGTCCGATCTCGCACCCAGTGATTACCACCTATTTCTGTCCATGGTGAACGAGCTTGGTAGTCGGAAGTTGGCCACAAGAGAGTCCTGTGAAAATTGGCTAACCGAATTATTTGCTAATAGGGAAGCGAGCTTCTCATAAGAGGTGCATTATGTAGTTGGCATCCTGTTGGGAACTCGTCATCGAACAAAACGGCGCATATTTGACTTAAATCGCATTATTATAACCAATTTTGTGCACAATTGAAAATTCAATAAAAATACCGCGATTTTTTGACAACCTTATATATAGTTTATAGGGTCGGAAATAAATATTTCTATGCGTTCCGCAATCTCAAGTTAAAATTTTAAATAATTTCTTGCAAGGGTATAAAATTTTAATATTTGTTGGCACCAAACATGAGGGATAACTTCGCCAGCCCTTAATGCGCTGGCTGCCAACCAGATGGAGCTACAATCGCTAAACCGCGCCACTGATGTGTTGGTTTAGATTAAAACATGAAAGCACTTTGGTTGTTTTTCCTAATAATCATTGTTTTTAAATTTCAATGTTTAAACTAATTAAATAATTTATTCATTTTATGCAACCTATCCGGAAAAATAATTTGATTTACAATTCCAAAATTAGTTGTGCTTGTCAAAATTGTTTGGGTGGTGAAGTTTGCAATCTTTTAACACGAGATATTTGAAACCGGCCGAAAGAGATTTCGTGACACCGAGAATTGGCTTTGGGTTGGAAGGCTTTCTAGAATTTCACCTCCGAATAAGACGGGTACCTGGTGGATAAGGATATGTAATTCAAGAGGTCAAAAATCGCGAAAAGTTCAAAGTTCCAAGAAGGTTGCAAAAATGACAATTGAATACGCATATGGGGGAGGTGTAAACAAAAACAACTAAATTTTCGTGTGGGTATTTACGAAATCGCTGGCGTAGGTCACTGAAGAGGCGTAACATTGAGAAATTTTTGCTTACTCTTTCATATGACCTAAGATTATTATGAAGATTTGATGAATGACTATGAAGACGGGTAAATAGGAGGTGTAGATCCAAAGGCTAAAAAAATCGTGAAATTTTCCAATTTTTCATGTGATTAAAATTTAATATGAAGATTTACTGGACGTCCATAGTTAGACGGGTGGAAAGGAATAGAAAGAGTAGATCCAAAAATTGTTATCATAAGAGTTAAGATTATCATAAAACCGATTAAAGAGACAGGTAAATAGGAGTACACCTCCTCAAACGGTCCATTATTATTTGATAGAAATGAACCAACCTGAGGGGTTATCATTGTAAAACAAAACAAGTTGCATAGGAAATTACCAAAATGATCAAGGTACTATATGGATGCTCACTAACTACCAATATTTCCATCCTAGAGGACTTAAAAAGAAAATAAATTTTCAACTTTTTTGCTAGCCTTAAAACCACTTCCTCTGCCTATATCAGTCTTACCTAAAGTTTTGTTAATCTCAGCGGTTGTTATAGTTAAAAGAATACCACCATCGTACACAGGCAGGCACGGCAAGGGCTTGTGAAAAGCTAATTGCTCTCATGGCGTAAAGCCTTGGCCAGCTTTCAGCTCTTATCGGCGTGAAGAGCGATGTGTCCAGCTCCCCAGGCCACAAGCAGTTTGTCAAGAAGAATTACTTTGAAACCACCCAATAAGGTTAATACTGATAACTGTGGATAACCATGATTGTATGATACAGAACCGCAATAAAATACCATGGATGATAATGATGAAAATATAAAAACTAGGTTTTTATATTTATATTTTTAACATGATGTGGCCGTCTAGGGCCAGCGGTTAGAGTGATGGATTGCTAAGGGGCGGACGTGGGTTCGATCCCGCTCTGAAACATCTAATAATAAAAGTTTTTTTTGGAGAAAAATAGCTTTTACACATGTTTGTCTTACCTTTACCAGCTATTGGCGCCAGCTGTGAAGTAATTCTAGCCATGAAAGCAAATTCTCAAACTTAATGCCTGGATTCGGCGTTAAATTGTAGGTCCCTTTCACTCGTGCGAAAAATTTAAAACACACACTCTAAGAGATTTGAGAGTAGCTTGGCTTGCCCTCGTTGAGGAGCTGTCGAAAATTTTACATTTACATTTTAATGAACCGAAGATGTACGAAACATTCAATACCAAACAAGTGAACCAAAGACTACCACTCCAAGTACAAATTAGAAGAAAATGACATCAGCATGCATTAAAGTTGCGATGTCCCGGTCCATTATTCTGTCTGAAAAATCACGTCTCGGTGCACTCTTTTTGAGGCAAGGACACGCACAAGCTGACATCGCAACAAGTGGCGAGCCATGCTTTGAGGTGATAAAACAACTAATTCAAACATCGTTAAGGCAGACAGTGGTGGTATATAAGCGACGTGACTTATTTAATAGATGTTCACTGTTTTCAAGTGATATTGGAGAGGCGCTTGACCTTTATCCAGAAATGAATATGGAAGTAGACAGATTAAAGAGAAAGACTGCCTAGGTACGGCAGACGACTGAAAATGGCTTAATGACTCCCAGATTCTATCGTGTGCCAAAGAATATACAAATATACTTTGGTGTGGACGAGAGATATCTCTGCGTTGCAGACCTTATCTATTATTATTTTATAGATAGCAATGGTATAAGTGATTGTAGATTACGCGGACCAAAAAATCAGGAAATTTTACCAATTTTATAATGAGTTTAGAATAACATGAAGACTTGATAGAATTTCTAATGGGGGTGTAGCAACACACGCCTGATAGTTTTTCCCAATTTCGTTATTCGTTTATTTACCAATTGTCGAGTTCTCTTTGGATCTAAAATTCAATCTAAAGTTGGAAGTTGAAGTTGTGTATTATGCGAACAATCTTATCTAAAAGGATAAACAACGGCTCAGCACATCACCACAGCAGGTCACACAGCTGACTTCGACCATGTCAAAAATACTCTGGATGTGGAAGCGAGATGGAAGACCAGAATGGCACTAGAAAGCTTCAGGATCCAAGAGAGAGTGGGCAAACCGTAAATAATAGAGGGGACGTGGAGCAAACAAACTTATATATGCAGCGGCACTGAAACAGAAAAGAAGGGACGCCAACGGGGAAACAAAATAAAATTAAACAAAATTAAATAAAGTGAAGAAAAAATCAACAACATGGAGAGACTGACAACAAACGACAATATATTAAAGTAATAAAAAAAACAAATATGACGACATGCTAATAGGTATTTAAATTTAAAATAGTTTTATATATATGTAGTGAATATGTGTATTTATGTTTGTATGTATTTTCCTAAAAAAAAAAAAAAACAGACTCCCTGAAGGCAGCAAAGGCTAGCCGAAACGCGTTGAGGAACAGCTGAGTTCAACTATGTTTTAACTGCAGCAAAGGAAGTGTTTTAACTCGCAGCAAAGCAGACGGCCCAAAATAACCCCAGTGGAAGAACAACGGCGAGTAACGTTTGAATTCAAAATATTTTTATGTCCTTCGGCTATATAAAGGGTGGTCCATCTAGTGTTTGGAATTTGAACTATTCATAATTTGACTTTAAAAACGTCAAATGTCTTTCAGAAAGGACTAAAATTAAGTAAAAACGCTGACATTTACGAAATGGGTCGCTATTCACTTGAAGAAAATTGGGAAAATTAAAAACAAACTGAATTTTGATCAACTGGTGAAGCGAGTTCGTGAAACTGAATGTTGGTGGATAAACCAAACCCATGTAATGTACTCGTCCGGTGCGCTCGACCGACAACATTGCCAAGTCAGCCATGGTGGTCATTTTACCGAAATTGTTTTTCATAAATATATGACATGTACCAACCTTTCCAATAAATGTACAACCTTTGAAAAATATCGTGGGCAAAAAATACTGGGAATTTGTTTATTAATTAAAAATCTTTATTTATTCTTGTAAATTCATCTCTTTCCCCCAAGGCAGTACCTAAATTAATATTTTTTTTAAAAACATGCTGCAAAGATCTTCTCTGGAAAACGTGTAGTATACGTAATATTTGTGAACACTGAAGGCTTTTCGCAGAGGTTAAAACTCAAATAAAATTTTTTTGATTTTTTAATTTATTATGTACAGCTTAAAAACAATTATTTCAAATGGTATCAGTTAAAGTTCTTATCGGCGTCCACCCTAAAGTACACATATAGACTTATTTATTATTGGAAG
Source organism: Lordiphosa stackelbergi (assembly GCA_018904235.1). Lineage (NCBI taxonomy): Eukaryota > Metazoa > Arthropoda > Insecta > Diptera > Drosophilidae > Lordiphosa > Lordiphosa stackelbergi. The sequence continues at coordinate 39,111 of JAEIFU010001850.1, read as the reverse complement.
TCCACATCAAATGCTTTTGAACAGCTGTCTAACACGAAGTTTTGTTCTTTAGAGTGGATTCTTTCTCTTCCATATTATTTGAAATTTTTGATCCCATGAATCTCATCATTTACTGTGTCATCTACAGATTTCATTTTTCCACAGTCTTCCTCATTACATCCTTACGCCATTTTCAGCTTGTCTTGTTGAATTGAAATTATACCATACTCGCTCTTCCTTTCCATTTTTCCCTTTTCCCACGATTCGTACTTATTTTTTTGTTGTGTTGTTTTTTCATTCGACTGCCTCTGTTTGCCTTTGCACTCAATTCCCCAGTCAATATGCGAACGCGCTTCTCCAAATGAAAATGAACAGCTAGCGCAAACCAAGCGAAATGTATCTGCAAGATACACTCCTTATACATACATACTTACAATCATTGCGAAACGTGCAAATATTTTAACTAAAATGCGAAGCGAGTTACTTTTATCTGCTCTTGTTGCCAAAATAAGAATGAGTATTTGCGAGGCCGGCCCGCCCCCTCTGCGCACTGCCGCTGTTTTTCAGTCAACATAATTTTACTACTTTTATGGGCCAAAGTAATACCCGCTAGAGTCACTCCTCCCAGCCGGCTGCCGCCTCCCGCCTTCATGTGTTTCCAGTTTAAATTTTAGCATTTCCTTTCATCTCACGCGTCTCGCGTGTGCAATATCCCACAGCTTCCCATTCGCCTTCCGTCCTTCCGTTCCTCCATTCTTGGTTCTCCCGTTGTCTGAGTTTATTGGCTTCGCAGCATACTTTGAAATTTACTGAGCTTCACTTGTAATGCTTCGCTATATTGAAATTAATTACAAACAAAGGATGCTTGCCGCCAGGATAGACCAGGCCATTCCTCCCCGTATCTGTGGCGCTACTTTCACAATAAATGTTCTGCCTGGGGGCACGTTTGGGTTCTAATTTTATGTTACATACTCGTTACATATAGAAAATAAACTAACAACTAAATTATTTCACATGTTCTGAGCCGGCTATAGATTTCTGGGCGTCATAACTAAATGTGCAGACTGAAAAGTTTTAAAGAGCTCAACTTTTTCAATTTTACGCTAAACTAATTTAGGTCATTGAAAATTAATTGGCTATTTCGGCTTTTTTTAGCATAATTGAAAAATTAAACAGAGAGCATAAAACACACTTGAAAAAAAGGAAACATTAATTACTAATGGAAAATATGGTGAAAAGAAATATTTGAAGAACATGTTTACTTTGTTTATGCCGAATCAACATCAATTAGATATCAGCCCTACAAAGTATGTATTGCATGTATTAATTGTTGAAAGTGAATACTTAAATTATGTGCCAACTCCATTAATTAACATATTTATATAGAAAAAAAAAAACACATTTTAATTCCTCTATTTATCTCATTTACTCAGCGTAATCATAATATTACTCTTCTACGTTATTTGTGTTTGCTTTGCACATATGTATTCTTTTTTTCCTTTCCATCATGCACCATCGATTCTGATAACATAAACAAAACAACTACTACAAAAAAACCAAACTAATTAAAATGTTTTGCAAATAAATCACAAAAAACAAATTCGTAAAAAATGTAAGTAGACTCAAAGCAAACTTCTTGTTAAAGTTAAACACAATGAGCAGATAACACAGAAGAAAAAGCTGACAAAAGTCAACACGTTGAGAGAAGTACGAAATGAAAAATGACACACACAAAAGGCTAGCCAAATTTTTTAAATATTAAATTTCAAATATTTACACATCTCAAATATGAGTACTATGTACACTTTTGTTGCCTCAACACTCACACTTCCGTTTCCTCTGGGGAAAACGACAAGACAACAATTAACAGTCAGTGGAAAATTTTCTTCTACTTTTGTTTTATTCTGTTTTCGTTTCACTTAAGGATTTGTGGTGCCAAACAGTAAAACAAAAATAAATTGATTTACCTTATTTGGCAGGGTATCAATGCAAATAATGACCAAGTGTATCAACTGTAAATGTAAAATTGACTACAGAGCCCCAAAGAGCCAAGCCAAGATTCTCTCAATCTCTTGAGAGAAGCTTGTGTGTGTGCTTATAATTTTTTGCACAAGAGGAAGGGGGGACCTACAGTATATAACGCCGAATCCGAACGGTAGTTCATGACTAGTTACTTCACAGCTGGCGCCAATAGCTGTTGAAGGTGAACCAATGTGTAAAAGCTATTTTCTGAGGAAAGAAAAAAAGCCGCTGAGCCACACCCAGCCACCATCAAGTATTCTAAAAATTCTCTAGTAAGAATACTAGTTAAAATCGATATCATTCTATGAAAATACGCACTTGACCCGCTTAGGTGGAAAATTTATGTTTCGATTACCTACTTACGTTTCAGACAAAGAATGGAAAGATTTATTAATGGATTTCTTTGTATCATAGATAATTTAAACAAGCAAACAACATTTATACATTGTTTGGCTTGCTCATTTGGTGCTGATTTTGTCTAGAATTATTCGACGATTATGTGAAATAGTTTTCACTTTAGAAAAATGTCGATGCCAGGCGTTAACTGAAACTAACATTCTATTCAATTAGATGATGTTGCTGCTAAAGCCATTCAGTGGAACGGAAGGGTGTTGTTCGAGATGGTTAATTTGGGAAAAGCACAGAACAGTGGCGATAGAGATGATAGAAGTAAATCAGATTAAAATAAGTTTACATATTTAAAGCATTTAAGGCAATCAAACCAGATCAAAGTAGTGAGAAAGTCGGTCAAGGACGACTGGAATGTACTCAGTACCAGGTTTCTGCCGCTGCCATTATTTTCTTCAATTAGCATTAATAATTGGTAATGCCAATTGATAATGCGCAATTTTACTTGGCATTAAATATGGCAATGCAAATTGAACTTTATTAAATTGGCATTATAAATTTCAATTCCAATTAAAATATTTTGAATTGGCATTAAAGAGCAATAATTTTAATTCAAAATTAAAATTCAATTCAAAATGGCGTTGAATTGAATGTCACGAATTAAATTAACACGATTGAGTGAGAAACCGACAAGTGAATTTTCTTGTGATATAAATATGACTTCTTTCGAAACCAAAAACGATGTCGATTCCGACGATCCACGCTATCAACCGCAGCCTCCAGACTTAACCTTCAGCGAAGCTAGCACAAATTCTACTGATGTCTCGACTGAAGAGAAAACGAAGCATCTAATCATAGCCGGTAAATACTTTGAAATGTTGGAAAATACTTTAATTGGATAATGCAAAAGTTATAATGCAGCAATATTTTTGCATATAAGCGATATTTGCATTTAAGCGGTTATCGGTTATATGCAAATCATTTGCATATAAGCAATCTATCGGTTGTAAGCAAAAACTTGCATATAAGCAATTTAGTGAATTCAGTGAATGGCACATATTTAATACTTATGTGTTATTGAGCTATTAGATAAGGGTAACTTAAATCACTACGTATGTTTCAATGTTTTCAAAAGCGGTAATATTAGGTATTATTATTTAAGAAAAGTTTCTAAGTAGTGAATGTTAATTAAGTAGGGGCTCTTTTGTTAAGGGATGTTTTGTACTGAGCAAAATAATTATCCTCAAATGGATTTTAATTTTCTTTCAATAAAAATACAATAATACAATCTTCTCGTCCGAAATAACTCCAAATCAGGCAAGTTCATTGTCACATTGGATGTATTCGGCATCTATCTATTTCATGACATTTAAGATTAACTGCACTAAGAAAATCAGTGTTGCTTCTGGGTTTCGAATTATTTTAAACTTTGCTTGTGCTATTTCTATTCCTTTTCTTATGAGGATTAGTTACAACACCTCGCTTGCATTGTTTTTAATGCACCAAATGTTGCAGAGCCTTGCTTTATCCTTCGCAACAAGCATCTTTTAATAACACGGTTTCTCTTCTTCCAGCTGCTAAGTGTCAGATAATCTTACAATTTGAAGCCGATTTCACATTTTCTACATGGAGGAGGGGTGCCAGAATGATATTACGGCCGCGTGAAAACAAATACAAATGCACAAAATATATCTTAAGCTAGAACAAAAACAAGAAATAGAACAAGTTGAGAGCTTAAACTCCTACCTCCCAACAGTCTCTGTATACCTGGCTGGTAGAAACCTGTCTCTCTCCTCTGGAAAATCCAGCTCAACTATTTTCACTACTTGGACCAAGATAGTGAACACTCAGCTCAATGTCACTGTGGACGGAGGAAAAATTCCTAAAAATCTTGGGAGTAACTTTTGACAATCTCTTCTTCTTTGGAAGGCACGCGGTGAACTCAGCCCGCAAAGTTAGAAAAAAATGGGGCCCTCAAAGCCATAGCTGGAAGCTCTTGGGAAAAGGAGAAGAAGACACTGCTGGTCACATACAAGGCAATAAAGCGTGTTCAGTGCGACTATGCGGCACCAGCATGGAACGCAGCCATCAGAGACACACAATACAAAAAAAGGCCCACTTTTGCAACCGTTCTATATATATTTTTGGCCGCTGAACTCAGATAAATTGTCCGTTTTCTCCCAGCACGTCAGGCTTACGTGATATCTGCATCTGCATCTTTACATTTGTTGGTCCTGTGGCCATATTAAGTGTCCTATTCCAACCAAATTTGTTTTAATGTAAGCTGCATTGAACTACGTTACAGAAAAACCAAACGCGAAGATTTGATTTAGCTGATAAGGTACAAATTTTTGATTTTAATATTGAAAATGTGGTTATTTTTTGATAAAATCGATTTTTCCCCATGTTTAAATAATTCTGAAAAATTTTCTGCTGATATTGAAAATCTTAGATAAAATAGGTGGTTGTCCTTTGTTTCTTCTTAATTTACAATTATAATTGTTGGTTTTTGAGTCAATCAAAATGGAACTTTTTCTTTTCTTTCTTATCTGTTCAGCTATTAGCAGCTGTGTTGCAAAATTTGCTTACAACCGATTAAAATAGTACGCAGAAATTTTCAATTTTATGTTAAATGTTTGCTTATAAGCGATATTTGCTTAAAAGCGATTTGCATACAAGCAATTAAATTCTTATATGAAAGTTGTGCATAATGCTCTTAAATATAAAACTTTTGCATATAACCGGTATTTGCATATTTAGCCTTCAGTCACAATGTTGCGAATAACTGTTTCTTGTGCTCTGGACATGAAATGCACAATGTTTAAAAGTTGTTTTATGAACTGTTAACTGTGCAAAAAGTTGTAAGGACCATGGCAACTCAACAAACATAAAGGCACACTTAATCGCAAAGCATGGATATGCTTGACGGAAATGCAGCTCATTTTTAAAAACAGTAAAAAATAACATGATTGCAGCATGACGACTATCGTCAAACAGTGACAGTCGCCTATAGTCATGCTGCACACATATTGTTCTCCTTTAAACACAAGTGTGCGACATCTGAAGATGTAATTTTTGAAGGATCGCTCTTCGCTGATCACAATACTGCCATGATATCTCAACATCCACCATGACAGGAGAATAAATTATTGGAGACAATTGGAATTTACCGTTGTTTGCGCTGGAACGGGACCCTATTAATTTCTGGATTGCAGAGAAAGACGCATTGCCAGTGCTTTCTAACTGCGCATTGTCATATCTTATTACACCGGGAAGCTCCGTGCCATCGGAACGATTGGCATCGGCTATAAAAAGTGTGGTTTCTGACACCAGAAGCCGAATGACCGATGAGCACATAACTCAACGCGTCACCCTTAAACCTTTGTCTAACGATTATTGGTAAAATCAGAAGTTTTTAAATTTCGAAGATTTAACTGAATAAGTTTTTTTTATGCTTTGTAGTTCGAATGCTCTAGTTTAAAGATGATGAATTATAAAAGTAAACACTGCTTTCGTTCCATAAATTTCAATTCATGAACAAGTTTTCAAAACTTATTTAATAAATATGGGTGATTCCATGAAAAATCGCCCACTGGGATTTTGAATGGATCGAATTAATTTTTTTCGTATTCCTTGTTGTAAAATAGTATATACGTAGTTTCAGCGTTTTGCCGAAATTCACGTAATTCGCGGGAAAAAGCGATTTGAAAATTTACATATGTATGCTATTTTTGCTATCCAAAGCCATTGGTGATAATAATATTTTAAAAATCTGTAAATTAACATCTGAACCCAAACTTTCAAATTATTCACACTTAAAAATTTTAACAATTTTTTTTGGTTTCCAAATCGCGAAAATAAGTAAACAAAAATTAATTGCCGTGAAAGGGACGTTTTTTTTTTCTTCATTTTTTTCTCAAAATTTGGTCTTGTATCCAGGAATTTACTGCATTAAGCTGTAAATGGGCAATCCAATAGTTCCAGAGTTATGGCCTTTTTTCATTTATTTAAATTCACTTTTCAGTAACGATATCAGATTTAGTATGTTTTAATTTTAAGAGGGCAATATTTTGTGGTTGAATATAGTTAAGATTTTGTACCCATTGTAAGTTTAGCAGTTGGAAAACCGCGATTTAAAAAATTCAGCCGTATTATAGTGACTTGTCGCAAAAACCCATATAAATATCTTTTGTTAATTTAATAAATATACATAAAATCTATATTTTTTGCGCAGTCAGATTGTAGTTCTTATAACGCGTCAAATGACGCCTCAATTACCTCAATAGACCTGTTCATTGTTAAGATCCGGGCTTTTATTGAAAAATATCGAAAATATCGATAATATCGATGTTTTTGACACCAAAATATTTATATCGAAATGATACTTTTTCAATATCGCCAAAAATATCGATATAGATATTTTTGAAATTTTCGACAACCCTAGACCCCACCATACTCAGTACCCAGCAAAGTTAGTATAAATTTGATAACACACGTACTGAAGTACTACACTTCCCAGCTGTGGTGCCATACTAACTGTGTGAAGTACTACTGGCAGATGAGATTTTTGCAGGGACGATGATTAAATTAAATGTAAACTTTATCTGGCAGCAAATATGCTCCATACACTTCAAAATTCAAGCTCATACCTGATCCCTGAAATCTGTGTGATCATAGCACATGGCTTTATTGATTGGACTGTTAATGCTGATTAAGAATAATTAAACTTTTTAGTGCCGGAAATGCTTTCCTTTGAATTCTTACATTGTGAAATTCTTACATCGACATTGTGAAACTGTGGTTTCTCAGGTTTTCCTCTTTATTTACACATAAGGGTTACTATTTACAATATAAATACAGGTTGTATGTCCATGTAATGTACGTCTTCGTTCGTCTTTCAATCTAGTCTGTCTGTCACTCTAACTCGGTAGCAGAAATTATATTTCCACTATTTTTAAAAAAAAAAAAAAAATTAAAAAAATCTAAGTTTTGATTATTCCTTTGATCAATATCTAGTTTTATTTATCCACTAAAAGATTTTTTAAATTTCGGATCCACCAAACACCTTATTTTGAAAGACCTTCAAGAAATTGTCTGCAGGAGCACAACAGATCAGTATTTTTACAAATCATTTATGCCGTTGGCTTCTAAATTGATCAATTTTGATTTTTGACATTTTTACCATTATAAATTTTTTCGACCTTCTTACTGTGTATAACTACTTAACGAGCTATTAAATACATAATATATATCATTCATACGATTTCTACAACGGCTTACAAAAGTGCCTGGACTTAAAAATAAAGAGCTTGCCCCACCAAGTACGAATTTTATTTTGCCATTTCACAACTTGACGTATGCTTTATACGTGATTCCCTCGATCCCGTCTACGGTATGTAAGTATTTACCAGAGAGCTGATTTGCTCGGTATCTGTTTTAATACCAAGTGTTGCGAAATGAGATGAAATATGAGGTAGAAACTAGTCAAGAGGTACAGTTATTATTAAGGGCCTAAAATTGAGAGAACTTTCAAACATTGAAATTACATTTCTAAATAGTCTCAGAAGTCGTTTGCATAAAAATAAAAGAAAATTTAAAAATAGTTTAAAATTCAGCTATTGCTTCGATTTATTTACAAAAAAGAAATATTAAAATTTTACTTGCGGCCAAAAACGATGGCTTTTTCGGCCTGAGTCATTCCTTCATCCCTTGTTTCCTTTTCCAAAAAAGAAACTTGACAAATTTGACAAACTGAAAGTCATACAGCCAGACTGGCTGTCGTATCGGTAAATATGGAGATATACATACATTTTGAATCCGGAGAAGATTGTTACAAATAAACGTCGTATTAGTCTCCAGCAGGAAATCGATTCCCCAAACAAGACGCCCAGCAAATTGAAGAAGATGTCGCCTCCAGCAGAAAAATGTCCCAGGATGACCATAGATCCGTCTCCGTCTCAATGGTCCACTGCCAGCACTTCTTCGGTTCAAAGCACTAGCAGTGAATCTGACAGTGGGTCTAGCGACAGTGACACTGAGTCTATCAACGGGACACCTGAATGGCTCACGAAACTTCCAGCCGACAACCATCCCGTTGGCCTGGCACGTGGTCTGCCACTGGACAAAATTGTGCATCATTTTAAGATGGATGATCATTTGTTCCTTTTCGTCAAGTGGATTGGCACCTCAGAGACCGATACGGTGGCTCTGGACGATATCAGGGAAATCTATCCCGCTCAGATTATTGCCTATTTCGAGGGAATGAAACGCGTTTGGAAGTAATGGTAAATAAAACAAAATTTAGACAATCAAAAGAAGAAACGTTTTTTTATTTTGTGTCGAGGACTTCAGCTAAGTATTAAAGTTCAAAATACGTTCGAAATCTTGATCTTTAGATCTTTGTTAAAAATGCTGCAAATATCCTCGCAATTGAGTTGAAAATCAGTTTTTTGATTTATATTTGACAAATTGGGATTCAGAATCAGAATTTATTATTATTATTAAATACATGTTATGGTAAGACAAGAGGCTCGAAGAGGACTCTGGCTGCTGAATCCCGTCAGCTCTTTTAGGATTTCTGGGAGAAGTATGCCTGTCAGGTGCTGCGGGGCAGTCCCAACTACTTATCACATCTGACGATATCGACGCATTTATACTGCAAGTTGAGGGACGACACAAAGGCAAGTGAGAAGTTATTTAAAAAAAAAGAAAAGAATTAAATTAAAATATTTAAAAAAAAATAATAATAATAAATTATTTTTACCCCTGCTCTCGACAATGTCTGAGTCGAAACTGAAGCAATTTTTTGGTTTTTACCCTACAAACGGTTGACAACCAACTGAATTTTTACTGCCGCCTACTGAGACCACAGTTTTTTTTTCATATTTGCAAACATATTTGATCCCAGTAGGCTAGGGTGTTTAAAAAACCAAATAATATTTGATATATGAAAAACAAACTTTTTTTTGGGAAAAAAAGCAAAACAAAACATAGTAAACAAAGCATAGTTCGATTCGAAAGACCCTAAACGGGATTCGGTTCTCGACGATTAACCCAAAATGTTTTGCTTTGTGGCCTATTTTATGTCATTATCCCCACATTGCGTCGCACTCTCTCGCACATTTCTTAGTTCTTTGGATAAACAAATTTGATAATTATTTATATAAACTCTAGAGCAACACTATAGCCGCACCTTGTTTTTTCAATGTACGCATAGAAACAGTAGAGCTAGAAAAACTTTGCGATTAAAGTTTTAAAGAGCGTTAAATATAAGAGAAAATAAATGACAAACATCAACACTCTCAGTGCAAAAATTAAACGTTATATTTCATTTCCGATTTCAGCGAGGTGCATCACTATAGCCGCACTTCGCTAAATTAAATAAACCATAGAAAAATGTTTACTAATTAATATATTTTTATTCACTTTAATAATGAGTGCGTCCTTAGGACAAATTAACTTATAGATGCTATTCGACATACTGTCTACGAGGTTTTGTAAATCACTAAGGGACAGTTCTTTTCAAGGCTTTAAGTATTATCTATTTGAGCTCCTTAGTACAATTGTACTGAGGGTTTTGACCACTGGTTTTCCATCGGATTCATGTCCGGGGAGCACTCGGCCCACTCAAAAAACCCAACAATATTGCCTTGTGTTGCGTGCATTGATGCGTTGTCCTGTTCGAAAATGAACTTTTAACGCCTTCGACCGTAAAGAAAAGGCAATAAATTCATTTGCTAAATGTCTTCGTACTCCCTTGAGTTGATATGAGTGCTTGGAAATGCCAGCTCCAAGCATCCACACTCACAGAACGCAGCCCAAACCATCAATGATCCTCCTCCAAAATTTATCTCAGAAATCCCTCCAATACACAGAGGGAAAAACGGCCAAATTAGGTAAGATTAATTGAATTTTCAAAATTAATATTTGCGAAATTTCGTTTTTAATCGAATACTAATATATCTGATTATTCAAAAACATTTTTGTTTTTCTTTTGCTCTCAATATTCGCACACCTGGGAGGCATCAAACTAATAAAGGATGATTTTTTAGCTATTATCTTTTTGGCAACACTGGTTTAAACAGCTCACACACGTTTCGTGTTTTGTTTCACAGTCAAACATCTTCAGTTTGGTCTATAATTTAACCATGAATCGTCTTACAAACGAACAACGCTTGCAAATTATTGAATTTTGTTATCAAAATGCGTGCTCTGTTAAGAAAGTTCATCGCGCGCTTTTTCTATTTTATGGTCAGTTTAATCGACCCACTGAAGCGGCTATTCGGGCTATTGTGACTAAATTTCGCACCAAATTTACATTGTTGGACATTAAACCACCAACACGCTTACGTAGAGTGCGAACTGAAGAAAATATCGCAGCTGTATCGTCGCCGTTCGCAGCAATTGGGCCTCTGTTACTCAACTTTTTTTGCCCAAAATGCAAAAGCTTGACTTGCATGACATGTGGTTTCAACAAGACGGTGCCACATGTCACACAGCACGCGCAACAATAAACTTATTGAGAGGCGAGTTCGATGAACATTTTATTTCACGTTCGGGACCGGTCAATTGGCCGCCTAAATCGTGCGATTTAACGCCTTTAGACTATTTTTTGTGGTGCTATGTTAAAGCTCATGTCTATACAGACAAGCCCGCTTCAATTGACGCTTTGGAAGACAACATTGAAGCATTTATTCGTGAGATACCGGCCGAAATGTTGCCAAAATTAGACTAAGCGGATGGACCATTTGAGGCGCAGTCACGGTCAACATTTGCATGAAATAATCTTCAAACATTAAATTATATGGACCGTAGAATTATGAAAAATGTACTCTATGTACATCTAGCAACAGTAAGAGTGCTTAGAACATGACAGAGAACATGAATCAATTCCACTTTCGAAAGGTTGCCGTAGAAGTGGAATTGAGAACATGCCTGAATAATCAAACATTTTCCCCTTCCAACTGGTATTTTTTCTTAAGAAGCTCTCGAGGCCAGAAATAAAGACCTTAGAAAATTTCGCTCACATACCTTCCGAAAAAATTCTCGCATAAATATAAAGGAGGACTTGGCGCATTCCCTTTTTATTTCTTCTGATCCTTTTATTACAATGCAATCAAAAGGTTCAGCGAAGTCTACAAGAAACACCGAACTTTTAAATAATGATGAGCAATGTGCAAAAAAGTCTTGCGGTATTTCCGCAAGCTTGTCTTTGCAAGCGCGTAGTTCTAGTTGTATTCGTCGCATCGGTTCACGCTAGAGCTTTTTGGAAAGCTCTTTTCACGCGCTAACATGTGTTTGATTTATTGTTGTTTGTTTTTAGTCGTTCGTGAGTTATAGCGTCGCAAACATGGAGCAAAATAAAGAGAAAATGCGGCATATTTTACAGTACTACTACGATAAAGGCAAAAATGCATCTCATGCTGCCAATAAAATTTGTGCAGTTTATGGACCCGATACAGTTTCCATTTCCACCGCACAACGATGGTTTCAACGTTTTCGTTCTGGTGCAGAGGTGATCGAAGATGCGCCACGGTCCGGAAGGCCTGTCGTCGAAAATTGCGATAAAATCGCTGAATTGATCGAAAGAGACCGGCATAGTAGCAGCCGTAGCATCGGCCAAGAGCTGGGCATGAGTCATCAAACCGTTATAAACCATTTGAAGAAGCTTGGATTCAAAAAGAAGCTCGATGTATGGGTGCCACACGACTTGACGCAAAAAAACATTTTTGCCCGTATGGATGCATGCGAATCGCTTCTGAATCGCAACAAAATCGACCCGTTTTTGAAGCGGATGGTGACTGGCGATGAAAAGTGGGTCACTTACGACAACGTGAAGCGCAAACGGTCGTGGTCGAAAAGCGATGAAGCTGCTCAGACGGTGGCCAAGCATGGATTGACGGCCAGGAAGGTTCTTCTGTGTGTTTGGTGGGATTGGCAGGGAATCATCCACTATGAGCTGCTCCCCTATGGCGAAACGCTCAATTCGGATCTGTACTGCCAACAACTGGACCGCTTGAATGCAGCACTCATGCAGAAGAGGTCATCTTTTATCAACAGAGGCCGAATTGTCTTCCATCAGGACAACGCCAGGCCACACACATCTTTGGTGACGCGCCAGAAGCTCCGGGAGCTCGGATGGGAGGTTCTTTTGCTTCCACCGTATAGTCCGGATCTCGCACCAAGTGATTACCACCTATTTCTGTCCATGGCGAACGAGCTTGGTAGTCGGAAGTTGGCCACAAGAGAGTCCTGTGAAAATTGGCTCTCCGAGTTTTATGCCAATAGGGAAGCGAGCTTCTATAACAGGGGCATTATGAAGTTCGCATCACGTTGGGAACTCGTCATCGAACAAAACGGCGCATATTTGACTTAAATCGCATTATTATAACCAATTTTATGAACAATTGAAAATTCAATAAAAATACCGCAAGGCTTTTTTGACAACCTTATATGTTCAACGACTGACACCAGAAATAACAACAGAACTGTCCCGTCCAACTTTGAATCGAATTTTAAATTAAAGCCAACTTGAGGAGTGGAAAAATGGAATTGATAAATACAGCCAAAAGTCGGTGGAAATACACTTGATCTGCCTGCAAGTATGAAAATTTCACAGTTATAAATCAAAAGAATCAAATATGTCTAAGTGGATCTAGCCCAAAGAAATAAACATTCTAAATTCAAACTTATCCGTAATCATGCACTGCTTTAGATGTCTGGGGTACAGTCGGCCTACAGACATTCGGTGGTCGGAGCAACGGCTACTTCATTCAGGGCTAGTGTGCGGACATAATGCTACCTTCATTATGTTACTGCACACAGGCCCTGAGTGTAGCAACGATCTCGCAGTTCACCGAACTTCACTTGGCTAGTCGTATCCTAGCCATTGAAGTGTTAGGCACTGCGATTAGTATGGAACACAAGCTATCAGAATGGCCACATATTTCATTTACTTTTTCTTGAACTTGGCTCTTGGTATATGTGGTATTCGCAGTGCCGACGTCGCCATCAAACACGCACTTGCATATGAAGATCTTCCTAAGCCAAAGTTCCCGTTCCATAACCCCTGGGGGCCGAGCGCATTCGGCAATTCATACGAAAGAAGACGAACGCTTCGGTCAGTCACCGTCAGCGTTACAACACAATCCCTCCCGAATCAGTATATCGCCTAGCAACACTGTTGAAATTTCCGTCCTATCATCTTGGGGACCTTTGTCTTAAACTATTTTGTGTTTTCGGTTGAATTTTAATTATTCTTACTGAATTTTAATATATTTTCGCACGAGCTCATACTTTCAACGATACGAATGTGTACTGCTTGATTTATGTTTAACGACTGACACCAGAAATAACAACAGAACTGCCCTGTCCAACTTTGAATTGAATTTAAAATCATTGCCAACTTGAGCGGTGGAAAAATGGAATTAATTACTACAGTCTTAAACAAAATCTGCCTGAAAGATTGATTTAAATTTTAAAATAATCAAATATATAAAAGAGTATCAAGTCCAAGGACATAGACATATTGAAGCGGGTAATTGTCTATTATCCGTCCTTCCTCTCTAAAAATTCCGAAATTAATTTTCCTCGATGGACCACGAATTATTATGAATTTACGTGCAGAAATTAATTGGCGGTCATCTATGGTTTCTTTTAAAATGAATTTTGAAATTTTCTGTTTTTGCACCGAAATTATGCATGTGCTTTTCTTCAAATGTCAAATAAATAATAAAAAATATTAAAATTGTCAACAACTCACAGCTAGAATTTAACTGCAATGACATTTTCAAGTTTAAAAGCAGACCAACATCGAGGTATTTGGCCTATTCAGTTGACCTGGATGAGGCTCTGAACTTTTTTCACACCACCCATTAGAGCAGAGTTCCCCTAGCTTTGGCCCCTAGGGCACACCGAGTGCTTGCCGAAGTCATGCTTCACTGTGTTTTAGAAAGAGACACAGTCACATTTTAGCGCTCTCTTCTTGGAGAACCCTGCATTATATGTAAAGTTGAAGGCGCGTTTACATCCACCTCCTATAAATTAGTATTTTGAAAAACGAAAATTTTTTTAAAAAAATCGCGGGATTTTTCCGGACTCCCGCTCGATGCCACCAAACACCCATTGGCCTTCCACTATTCTTCTATAATTGAACTTCCTTTTGCCAACTTTGGACTCGTCAATTTCAATAACTTTTCCAGGTCCTCCAATGATGGAACGGCTGTTATTTACACTCCAGTCAATATATACTTCCCTCAGGAAACTTTTCCAGTCAACAATAGATTGACGGGACCACCCCATTTCGGCCTCCAAAAACTCAGTTTCGCCTCTCAGTTTGACCACATCCCACATAACAAATTTGCAAATTTCAGGTATAGAAAATTTTGTACCTGAAAAATAAGTGTTTTTCGATGAACACTTTCTACAAAATTGCACTGTACTTTTTGTTTTTTCTTTTTGGCAACGAAATACGGTCCTCGAACCTATAAACGAAATTTTGCAAAGGAATTTTTGGAGAGAAAGGACATATAATAGACAATTACCTTTAGAAGAAATTTTGCACACTTCACCACATTTTGGACAGTTGATTTCTTTTAAAATGGACTCCAGACATCGACAAAAACTTCGAAATTGTAGTTTCACAACCAGCGGAAGCCATATTAATCACAATTTTTGAACAAACGTACTCGCAGAACAATTGAACACATCAAATTTGTTCACAAGTTTCATATTTATTTTTAATAGTTTGACATTTGAAGAAAAGCACATGCATAGTTTCGGTGCAAAAACAGCAAATTTCAAAATTCATTTTAAAAGAATCCATGGATGACCGCCAATTAATTTTTGCACGTAAATTCTTCATAATTCGCGGTCCATCGAGGAAAAATTATTTCGGAATTTTTGGAGAGGAAGGACGTATAATAGACAATTACCTTGAAGCGAACCTAGCATCTGACTCCGGGAACCAGCTCCCTGGAACCAGATTCGTCATAAAGGGCAGCATCACTGCTGGTATCGAGAGGTCGATAAGCGAGTAGAGGCAATATCGATTGGCTTAGCTGTCCAATTGACCCAATTCCCCCCTTTGCATAAGCTTGGCTGCGTGTCTCCTGCCGCTTTGTTAAATCGCCCAGCCCGTGCAAGTGGTTTATGTCCAACACCAACCTAAAAATCAGTAACCGATCGGCTGACCTATACGGCGAGACCCAAGTGGACGCGAAATTCGATACAATATTCCCAATTGTGCATCCCTTGCAAATAGATTGTCATATTTCCACTCACGCCCCCATCTCTAGAATTCGCTCTCAATAGTGGGCGGCGGGGGTGAAAACTCGGTGAATGGCGTCAAGCGGCTGCGGTTGAAATTAAAAAGGAATTTACCCAAATTGCTATTGAAGCCTGCGAACCGAAGTGAAGCGTTTGCGTGAGGCTTTTGCTTTTGCGGTTTTTGGGCAAAGTGCCAGGGCGCCTCCAAAAGAGACTGAAGAGCAAAAGCAACTGTTGCAGTGATGGAAAGGGGAGGGAATTGGGGGCTTTTAATTGGGTTAGCAACGTCAACGGACTGTCCATTGGCAGATCATTGGCCCTGAAGCCCAATCGCCAATCGATTTTCCCTGGTGCAACGATGCACTCTGGATTATTTCGTAATTAAACGCAAAATGCAGGCGGCCTCTGCCGCTTCTTTTTCAGCACAACAAATTAAGCGTAAAAGCAGGGGCGTGCCAGGGCTCAGCCTCCAGCTGCCCCTCCTCCACCATCTACTTCCACTCCCACTCCAATGGCCGTTGCGTATGTTGTTTTTGGCCCGACCACCAAAGCGGTTGTCGATTGTTGTTTGCTGACTAATTAATGACACTTGAATGCTTGATTTCACTTCCCTCTGTTCAGCTGGATGGGAACTGTTGGTAGGTGGGGGGCAGTATCTATTTTTGGTTGCGCAGTGCCATGTTTGCGGTCAGTTCGGGGAATTGTCCAACATACCGTTAAATGTTAATGACCTTGTGGGAGTTGCGAATTGGCATTCGAAATGTCACTTCGATTAATTGGCAAGTTCTATGAGTTTGGCTTCCATTCACCTTTGCACAAATAAATTGAAAAAAAAAACCAAACTGTTTTCCCAATTCCTGGTGAAAGGCGGTTAAAAGAAAGGCAAACTTTGTTGGTAAACGGAGAGAAATTCAGGAGGGTTGCAATTAAACTTAAGACTTAGACTTAACACAAATTTCCAATTTTAAAAGATCAACGAAAATCATATTTTGATAGTTTCCGATTCCACCATCATTCCCCGCTTACTCAACAGTATTCCTGTCAAACCAACTTCGCTTGACCACTTCCACTTCACCCAGGCATATTTTAGACTCGGCATAGTGTGAGCATTTGAAATTCTGTTTGGCAAAGCTGAGGCCATTAAGGCAGCTGGAAAAGGCGCTAAAAACGCATTAAAATTAATTATGGGAAACACTCGCCGTCATTTCCATTTCCACGTTTTATGTTTTTATGTGTTTTTTGGTTACTCATATGCACATTCGCTTCAAATTTCCCTGCTGCCTGCATCGTTGCTCACTTCAAAGTTAATTATGTTGACATAGTCAGTTTCAGTTATTTCTTTCTTTCAACCCTTTTATTATAAAAAAGGGAAGGTGGCCACGCCCCCCCATCCCGCACACAGCATGTATTAAGAATTCCTGCCACACCCCAGAGGGCTGGCGGAGAGAGGAGCGGGTCCAACTGTTGGGTCGGCTGCCAAGTTACTCAAATTAATTAAGTTTCGCCTTTTGCCAACATTGAGCATACGCCCCATTGCTCGCCTCCCACTGGCTGCAGGGTCTGCGGAGCCTTTCAATTTTTTAAGTGACATTTGCCAGACATCACACCACCCCCACCATCCCCCGCCAGCGTCCATGTTTCATATTTTCTAACCGCAGTCAAAGTGCCCCACCACCACCCTCGGGAACCTGCACTTTTTGAAATTTAAAATTAATTGCTTTAGCGCAGTTTTAATTATTAAAAAACTATTGATGGAGCGAAAGCTAACCAAAAAAAAATAAAGTAAATTAAAACAACAATAGCTAAACTTTTCCACTTAGTTCTTAAAGTTCTCCCTCTATCTCACCATCATTACGAGGGGTGAAAGCCAATCAAAATGAGTTTTGGCTAGGAAACACACAAATGGAAGGGAGTTTTACTGAATTTTAAAAGCTTTTTTGTTTACCAAGTTTCTGCATTAGACAAGATTTCTTTAGGAATTTTTTACTCAATTCAATCAGCTCAACCAGCGTATACAGAATTATGAATAGGATCTTAGACGTGTGGCAACAAGCGGGTGAGATGATGCGTCGTTTTAAACGTGTTCGGTAAGTAGTCCCAGCAATCGCTAGCCAGAGTACGAACTTCGAAGCAATTAGGTCGAAGCAAATTCACGACGCTTTATTTTCGCACACCAATACACGCTCGCTTTTTGTCCTCGCTCTCGTTGACAATCGATGCTTTAAAGCAAAGTTCCCCAGCCATGGCCCCCGTGGACCGAACATATTCTTCAATTCGAAGTCATGCATAACTGTGTGTTAGAGAGAGATACAGTCACATTTTCGCGCTCTCTTCTTGGTAAAGCCTGCTTTCAAGTAAACAGCGATGTCCGATCCTATGCAATAAGGTGAAAACCAGTCCAAGGAAGTGTGGTTTTTCCAGAGGTGGGCAATGTGAGCAGAGATCATGCCACTGTCAACTGAGAAAATATTTGTCTTCGTATACAGCAAACGGGCTAAGAGGTTTTGCTAGGTCGCGGTAGATGCAGCAAGCAGAGGCATAGAATAGAAAGTTTTATAGCTCGTTAGTCGAATGTGCTCAACAAACTGAAAAAATTTCCTCTGCTGCATTTTAATCATTGCCCGCCCTTGCTCTATTTTCTCATAACCCAATGGTGGTTGCTTTTTCCTGGACTCAAGGTATTGTTCTTAGATAAAGTATAGTCAGCCTTCCTTCAGTTGTATTACCAAAAATACTTTATTTTTACAATTCTTAACATAATTTCAGATTCTGCCAGCGCTCGCAAATAAAAGTTGACCGTATTTCGTTGTCCAAAAATAACTATTATTTACGGACCCTTTGAGCAAAAAGTCAGAGATGAACCGTTCACATCGTCTCTCAACGAACAACCAATTTTATTGAGCTGACCGTTTTGTCGTGAGCGAAAAAAATTAAAGTCTTTTGCGTTTGAATGTGTGTGTGTGGGAGTGAGGGGTCTGTTTGGGCTTCTGAGTCACACAAGCCACACACAAACAAATAAAGAAAAAGAGCGTT
Organism: Lordiphosa stackelbergi; assembly: GCA_018904235.1. NCBI lineage: Eukaryota > Metazoa > Arthropoda > Insecta > Diptera > Drosophilidae > Lordiphosa > Lordiphosa stackelbergi. The sequence continues at coordinate 20,463 of JAEIFU010001850.1, read as the reverse complement.
TACGCTGAGCCTTTCGTTTTATTGCTCATCTGCTGACTGAATTAGAATGGGAAGCTCCGATACGAAAACCAAAACGAAAAAAGTGTTCTGATTAGAGAGAGAGAAAGAGCAAGCGTGCATGGTTTAGTTACCGCAGACCTGAAAGCAACGACCATCTAATATCTAGACTGCACGTTTGCTCCGTCGAACCAAGTTTAGTTCCAGACTGCAACCGTCTTCGTCACGAACTCGAACCGTCTGAGCCTTGTCTCACTCTAACCCATCAGCCAAGCTTTGGCGCGAACAAAATACAAACAACAGACGGAGCGAAGATCGAACCTGAGCGCCATAGCAGCGCAGCTGACAGCAAAGAGGGACTGAGCAAACGTGCAATCTATACTTCTCTCATCTGTGCTGGAAGGGAAAAACGGTCAACAGTTATTAGCGAGCTCTGGACTCTGCTTATTAATTAAAAATGTTCATTTATGACAATTAGCCATTTCTGTGTAATTCGCCTGGTTAGTTGTTATTTTGATACTTAGAATATTCATTTGATTCGCAGAAGTATTAATTTGAAACTTAAAGATTTCGCTTTGAATATTTGAAGAATATATGAATTGTAAAACATGCCCAATGTCGACGCTTTTCTAGACGACGTGCTGAAAATGGGGTTAGTAGAAAATTGTTTGAAGGTTTCCGACACCTCACCCGTCGGAATGTAAGAGCAAAGCCTGACAAAAATCGTCGATTGGCATAATTTGAAACCACGGGTGGGCAATATGTTGCTATGGTCATGACTTTGCATTCATATATCTACAAAAAGCTTAAATATTTGCAAAACAATTAAATAAATTTAAGGTTGCAACAAATCAGAAAATAAATTAACAAATATAATAATAAAAAAAAAAAAAAATAAATTTACTTAATTAAAATTCATCAAACTGGATATTCGACGGACCCATTTTTTTTTTAAAATCAAAGAAAAAAATAAAAAATTGGGGTTGGCAATCTTAATCATTTAATTTGTTCCAAGTAGATTTGTTTACATCAGGTTTTTGAATATGATATCTCTAAACGCCCAGCCTCTGGCGTTGATGGCGTATTGTGCCCTTTTTCGCGAGCATTTTCCACTTCGATTTCTGCCAACATTTCGGCCGAATAGCGGCTATTTTTTCACGAATGTTGTCCTTGTGAGCTTCTTTCTACGGTCCTTGGCATTTAACGTAAACCTGCAGGACTTTGAAATATTCCCACAAGAAGAAGTCAGGCGGCGGCGTAAATCGGGCGAACGCGGTGGCCAGTCCAAATCAGCCACTCTACGACATCAAACATCTGAAAACAATTTCCTACCGAAAATCGATTGTTATATACTTGTGTGCGGTGGAGCGCCGTCTTGTTGAAACCAGAACTGCCTCATACGCTTTCGACGAATAATTGGCATCACAAATGGGTCATCATGTCGCGATAACGCTCCTGGTTGATGTTGCGTAACAGCATGGCCATTTTCATTTTGGAAGAAAAACGGCCCAATGACCGTTTTCTGCACTAACGCCGCACCAAACTGTGACTTTTTCGTCATGAAGAGGCACTTCTTGAATCTCCTGAGGATTTTCAGTGGCGTAAATTCGGCAATTTTGCTTATTTACGGTCCCATTCACGTTATTTCACAATTGTTGTTCTGTTGAATGTAGATTTCAGACTTGCGTGGCGTGTATTGTTCCATGATAAATCTTGGACTGACGCTAAACACCGTGTCATTAAAAAAAAAAAAAAAAAAAAAAAAAAATAAAGACATAAAAAAAAAAAATTTAAAAAAATAAGATGAGAACCTTTATCAAATACAATAAATAAAATTAAAAAATAATTTTAAAAAAAATAAAAATAAAAAAATATCAAAACAATTATATAAATAAAAAATTAAATAGGTAAGAGCAATCTTTCCCATAATGTAAAGTCCACAATAGACAATTCACTTCAAGAGTAAATAAAATACATCGTATGAGTTCAAAATTAAATAAAAAGCTATTAATAGATTGTAGAAACTTAATAAGAAATAGATAGATACTCAATAGTTTCAAATTGATAACTAAATAGTAACATTTTGATGATTATCTTTTTCTTTTTTTTTGTGTAGTAGATGCTGGCTCCAAATGTATGACAAAAATTTGTGGGCCACACTTTAAGGAAATGCCGAAAAGTAGACAACATAATTTTTTTAATTGGCCCCAAATATATGACATAAGGTGATATTCTTTTAACTCCGCCATTTATTAGCCAATCTAAAAGTAGAGATCAACATATTTAAAATAGTGACAGATATTCAACATATGTATTTATTACAGGGGGGAGGGGGCCTGACTAAAAATGTGAAACAAAGTTGATCTGCGTACATCAAAGAGGAGTCTACATTTAAAATTTTGTTGCTCAAGCTCTTCTAGTCTCTGTGATCTAAGGGAACATACAGACGGACAGGGCTATATCGACTCAGCTATTGATGCTGCTCAAGAATATATCGCTCACTTACTTCAATACTGGCATAACTCAAAAAATGCGATTTTTGACTTAATGATGCAGAAATACTCGCTGTATTGTGTACTATTTTGTGTAAAAATTTTCTATTGTTTTCGATTATTGATATCTCTTTGTGATATGAATATATGTCTCATTATAATTTTACAGGTTCATTTTCATGTTAATGCAAGAACGTCATATCTCAGTTGTCGTGCAGTCGATATTGAGCAATCGTACATCGGCTTTCAGTTAAAACATTTTATCAATAAGCATTCTAAATTTATAATATTTTAATTAATTAACTCGAAACTAAAAGAAACATTTTTTCTGGGTTAAGTCCATTATGAACTTTAAACGAGTTTTTCTCAAAATGGATTATTTTGAGTTATGCCAGTATTAAAGTAAGTGAGCGATATATACTTTACCTCTTGCCTGTTACATACATCTGCACGACTTTAGTGTTTCTTTTTTACTCTACATAACGTAAGTTAAATTTAATTAAGTCGGGATTTATCCGATGAAGCAAACTTTATGAAGTTTTTCTAGTAGGCTTGAAAATTAAGGCAATTCTACTAGATTTGTTGAATACTTGTAAGTCTACAGTGAAAACTCATAAAGTTGCTATCATCATTAAATCCCGAGAACACAGCGTAGTAAGTTAGCACTGACGTAAAGTTGATTTCGGCCAAATAGGCAAAATTTCTAGAAACTTAAAAATCACAAATATGAACGCTGGGTTAGTAACTTTGAAATTCGAAAGGGCCTTTTAAATCAATCAAATATTCTTCCAACTTTCCCAGAATGCAAAACTTAATTCCCACTTCTTCTTTCATTCAATTACTTCATATCATTAGCCTAACTAAAGTCCAATAAAAATTTGCATTTAAGGTCCTGTCTTGCCTCAAATAATATTCATAACGTTCTCATTTGCACTCGCCCTTTTGAAGTGTTTATTTTCCAATTGCCGGAGCAGAAAACCCCACAGCCAAACTAATCCGCAAATATTTACAGCGAATGCGTTAAAATGAAAGCGTTGGCTAAGGAAAATCCCATACGAAAATGGCTTGATTATTAAAATTGCCAGAGAGTAACGTGAGGCAACACTTGCCTGTCATTTGGCTGAGTGCTGCTGGCGTGCGATCCACTCTGGGATGAGGTGCGAAAAGTGGCACGGCATGGGGAGAGTGTGGGGTACATAAGTAAGTGAAACCTGTCTTGAGTTGCATGTTTCTTTTTTATTTATGAACTGCGTAGACGAACAGCTGCCTAGCGAGTAGATTTTTGGGAGCCTTGCGGCCATTAGGCTGGCTCATAAATTACAAATTGCATATGAAAAGTAGCCGAAAGCGAAAAAAATTAATTGCTTTATCCAAAAACCATTAGTGAATGGACAAAAACTAGAAGATAACACATTTTTTTATAAGTATTCAGAATAGTACTAAAACCGTAAAAACAATATCAAAAGCAAGGCTGCAAATAGGATCAAAGAATTTAAAAATTAATTTCTTATTTGAAGTAAAATTTTTTGGTAAAGAAAATCTTAAATCGGGATATAAAATGGTAGGCAAAAGTATTTTGACAAATGAAATTTCATAAATAATCCATCATATCTTTTTAAACAAAAAAATCCTAAAATTTTGAATTTTGATCGAGTACTGGTATAAAAGATAAGCTTTCAATAAGTCATAAGTAGTGCACAATCAGTTGCTTAGGTTAGAAACTCTAAATCAAAATGCTTAAATAGAAGTGGACATATGTATTTTGACAAGAATTCAAAATCAGTTTATTCTCAGCACAGAGCCTAAAATGGTAAAAAATTGATTTGTTTCTAGACAAGTTTTTCACGGTAAACCCGAATCTGGCTTTAGAAATTCCATTTCTCTAATGGATTAACTGTAAAATGAACATAAAAATGTTGAAAATGGCTTATTTGCCCATTTTGTAAGGACCCTTTGTCCCAGAAACGGGTTATTTTTTTAAATTTGTAAATGTCAAGTTATAGTACTCAGTTTTATCTGTAAATTGTAGTTTATACTTTATTCATTTTCATAAGATATAAGTTCGTGACCGATCTGCAAAGTAATTAATTAAAATTATATTAAATACATTGAGGCTGAATCCGTTCTTGTCAGTGAATTCTAAAAACTAAGTATATTCTTCTTCCTATGTGACTAGCAGTGAATTAAGGGGCAAGGCATTTTAAATTTATAAAGTGCACCAATATACATTTGTTTAATATTAGATCTCCAGGATACTCTTTTCTTTTCAATTTATGTAAATCAACGCAGTAGGAGAGTATGTAACTATTTTAAAATGTGTACCTATGTGACTTTATTATGGCGGCAACCAAAGAAGGAAACTTCATTTTTCTTAAAAAATAGAAAAAACGAGAAAGGCGCAAAGCTAACTTCGTCTGTGCCGAAGTTTGATACTACGAAATAGCTTGTCTCAAGGTTAGCGACTTCGAACCAAACTTCTCGCAGATCAGCTTAAAAACGGCTGCTATTACCCATGACCGTTTTGAGCAGCGGTAACATTGCGAACAAACTAGTTTTTCCACTAAAATCCATTTTTCCGAACGAACAATAGTATGGCAGCTACAAGAAGTAGTCATCCGATCCGGTCGGTTCCAACATATTAGCAGCGTGCAGTAAAAAATAGACTCCGTGCAAAGTAGATCGATAGCTTTAAAATCTGAGGGACTAGTTCGCGTAGAAACAGACAGGGCGACGGACAGACGGACGGACGGACAGACGGACGGACGGATAGACGGACAAAAGCTTAATCGACTCAGCTCGTCATGCTGATCAAGAATACATATATTTATGGGGTCGGAGATGATTCCTTTTTATGCGTTGCACACTTCCATGGCAAAATTATAATACACTTTTCAAGTGTTAAAATAAAAAAAAAAAATTGAACTTTTCTTTTTAAAAGCGGAAAAAATAAATATATTTTTAATAAAGGTCACAATTCCCGCTGCCCTCTGATTTTTTATCTGCAAAAGCTAAATTGAAAAATAAGCTGTTTTGGCAACACTGTTTATTTTTCTCCTTCAAACACACTTTTCATTGCGAAATGTTGTTATGAAATTTTAGGCGCTTCAATCGATATAAATCTCTTAGATTATCAACTCACAGCCTAGTTTATTAACAAAATACTCGCAAATGAGATAAGGAGACAACTAATTTTTACAGACTGCTCGTGTGTGCCATCACTTTTCCGATAATATCGTTGAGATCACGTACCACCACCTCTAACAAAAGACGGACCAGAAATAAAAGTAATTACACCTACATACATTTTTTGGCTTCTAGATTTGTGTAATTTTAACTACTTTATTGGGAAAATACGGTCAACATATTGTTAAAGCTATCGATGTGTTTTGTATGTGCCATAAGTTTCAATTCAATTCGATGAGGCTGTTTGCTATTTGATTTTTTGTTTGTTTTTGTGAAAAATAAACACGCACACGCCACACACACAGTCCACCACAACTTTTAGGCGTTTTACCAATTTAGCGAAGAAATTTCCAAGGGCCAAAATTTTCTCTCTTAGTGCGCAACTGCATAACTAAACGAAGGTCTATGCCAAATCTCAAACTTGTAGGATAAGCCGTTTAGGCTGTGGGCTGACAATATATCAGTCTGGCCGTCTAACCAACATGGCACCACAAAAAACGAACCGCGGTCAGCCGGGCGTAAATACTTGGGAAAATAGATTCTACTCTCTCCTTTTGCTTTCGGTGAGTAAGGAAAGCATTATTGGAATTTCCATTACCCTGAGAAGTACACTTAGGAAACTGTGTCGCGCTAGCAATGGAGCCAAAAAGTATCGTGACCACATAATGTGACACCTTCCACTTGTGCACGAAACTTGTGCACAAACGTTTGTCATCACATCGACACAATTTTGACATCATTTCGAGATATTGGTGACGAAAACTTTACTGAGATCAAATGCCATCTAGAAAGTATTAACATTATATTTTCGAATGGATTTCAAAATTGATACTGAACGTCATCTTGACACATTTTGTTCACCATTCCAGCATCAAATGGATCACTAGTCTAATGCCAATGTACTAATTCAGCTCGCCAAGTGTTGTTTCATTTGGGTACTACTTCTGAGGCATTAATATTTTTCGAAAATTTGTGTACAAATTATTATAGAATCGCCATGAAGGTGGAACTAAACATGATTACGAAAAGATTTTATTTACAGCTTATCAAATGGGACTTATGTCGTCAAGTTGGACTCTCATGAATGAAACTTTTGTTGCGCCTGGGTTCATCGACGGTTGCTTAAGCGAGAGTCACCATATGGGCAAGCCTGCTGCTCGAAACCAGGTAGATTATTTTTCCCAGCCAAGATCTTGGGGTACGTAACACTGCAGTTGTTAGAGGGAGACAAACTACACTTACGCGCTCCCGTGGTGGAAGCTGCCGTACTTTAGCAGTACATCTTGTGGTGACCTTGAGTAAAAGAAAAATCTTACTCGGTAGCTCTCTTGGTCCCTTGCACCTCTCAAATCAAATAATGCGTGGTCTTGGTGCTAAAGCGGTACAGCAGGACATACTGGTTGTTGTAGTACTGACACAGAGTACATGTTATATACAATTATTCTAGACAAAATACTGGGCTTTATACTTACCCTTGGCAATAAGTGCCTTTAAAATCCATTTAGTCAGGGTCTGGGTCGTGGGCAAGGGTCCTCCATAGTGCACAATTTGTTTACAGAGTAAATTGTTGTGACATGTCTAGCTCTCGCCAAGCTGCGACGTACGCAACAAAAAGTAAAAAAAAATTGGTAGTTTGCAATGGACCCAAATGGATCGTGACCACATGAATCCAAAGACTAGTTGGAATCATTATTTTATCCAAATTGGAGTAGGACATAAGTTGTCCGTGCCACAATCTTTCACAAATTTTTCTACCTTCTTCGTTGCTCATTATACTTTTTAGCCCAACGGTAAGACAGCTCGAACCTCGTGGGTTATACTATCTCGCAAGTCTCTTGGCATGATATGTGAACTTTGAAATTTTCGGACACCAGAGAGGGACCAATGCGGTTGTATTTACTCCAGGATCGAACGGCAATTTTTGAAAAAAAGAAAAGTAAATTTCTTTGCAAATGAGTCGCATTACAAGTTACTTCAGAGCTCAACAGGCGAACTAAGCTGTTGAGGATGACCGTTGGGTGTAAAAATAGTTTCGTGCAAGAGAAGAGCAAAAGGAAACTTAGATGTACACGCGCCAGCTGGACCCACCCCCCCAATAACTAACACTGCCACAGCGCGCACAGTGGATTCAATAGTATTTATTGCAAATAGTCGCACTCTACGAGTCCTTAGCCAGACACTGCGAACTGCAGTTTCGGATAAACTCATTCGTTGAGCATTCCAGTCGAAACAATTAGACGTATTTATTTATATCGTTAATCAGTATGCTTGAAGATGCTCAATACTTGCAGGTGGCTTGTGGGCAACGACTAATTCGAATTCCAAGCCTGAAAGATAACAATACAATTTTTCCACAGCCCAAACCAGTTCTAAGCTTTCTTTTCCGTTTGGTTAGTTAAGTTAGTTTAAGTACACCTGAAAACAATAAAAATATTTATTTTAAAATTTTTAGTACACTGCGGTACAAAGTCCTACCCGGTTGCCTTTTCAAAGCTTATTCGTCGACTTGCACTTGTGGACGTTTTATGTTTCAAAAAATGTAAGCAGGAAAATTAAATTCGAATTATAGACATGAGCTAAGCAAAAAGGTCAAATCATAATTAAAAATTAATGAGCGGCTGAGCCCCATTGACTTCCTGTTGTCCTACTCAAACCTAAGCTCGAGTGGCTGGAACAGCTGCATTTTTTGCGCAATTGCCATTTGTAATTATGAGCCTCCCAAAATGGCCACATTCCGGAAGTTGGACCCTGTTCACTCCCACTGCTGCCACTTTGCCGTTCCTTTTGCCTAAAAGCTCAAACGAGCATTTAAAACTCGATTCCACTAAATATTTAAACAGTTTATTAAGCTGCAGCCGACACACAGAGCTGCGCCTACACACACACATATGCGTGGGGCGTGTCCCACACTAAAAGCCACCTGCTTGGTCACGCCCCTCTCTTCACTCTGTCTGTGTAAAATGGCGCGTGCAATGCGCAAAAAAAAATACAAATTTAAATTTGAATTAATTATGATGCCCTTTGCCAGGATGCAGGTCCTGGACGCCATTGCAATTTTGATACTGTTGTTGTTGATGCTGGTAGTGGTGGCATAGCGGTTTGTGTCGGTCTACGGTGCCCCAATAACAAATAATAGCACTTAACGCCACCCATGAGGCGTGTGAGATTTTTATTTCATTTTCTTTGTTGTATTTTGTGGAATGGAAGTTTGCAACTTCAATGAAAATGCTTTGGAAATTTTATCATTTTACAGCTTAAACCTCTAGCCGTGTGGTTTTATGCAAAATTAATTATATAAAATAAAACATGTATAAACTGAACTTTAAAAATAAAATCAGGGGGACAACCTTTTAGCTGTGGGTAGAGAGTGGGAAGCCAGAAAGCTAATGGAAGCCTGAGGATTGGTATGAAAGCCAAATATTGTGCACTCAAATATTTTGGATTTTCCCGCATAGTTACTTTAAGGACAACACTGCTCCTGTCAAATCCAAAAGTTCAACCCTACAGCATATTCTCCAGATGTAGCCACTTACAAGTAATTCCTAATTTCACACCTTAAGAAATTGCCGCTACTAAAAATTGGCTACTATGGAAATTCCGAAAAAACCTTTAATCGGAAAAAATAAGAAAGGATAGAGAAAGAGTCGCTTTGCATTTTGAGATCTTCGACCAATGTTACCATGTTCTCTAATAGGCAACGATATCAACATATCTCGAACTGTAAATGATCATCACTTTGTATAAATCCAGCATAAAGTTTTCGCTTATCGTGATTTTACCTTTGAAATAGCCAAATTAAGGAAAGCAAGAAATTTGAAAAAGAGCTGGAAAAAAAATTAACAAAAACCTATGCTGAGCTGTCAAATGGAATGACCGCCTACTGCGCCACGTCCTGAACTGTACTTAGATTGAACTTAAAGTGACCCTGCAGCGACTCCTTTTGAAAATTTTCCGGTTTATCTTTTATCTTAAGCCTTTGTTTACGTAAGTTGTACGTATCCCATTTAGTCTACTCATTTTTAACTTTTAAACAAACCACGATCTACTTTCGACCAAAATTCAATAATTTAAAAATTTCTTTTCAAATTTTCCCATCCCGTAATATCTGCATTCCCGTTCTTACCTTCTGCATTCTTTATTCTCTCGGTTTTTGCCCCAAAAGTTTTGTGCATCTCATATCTGACGTTCATATCAATTTACCTGCTTCAAAAACTTTTTGATTGCCCAATTTGCTGCAAGAATGCAGGCAAGCCCATTCACCCACTTTAGTTGCTTAAAAACTTAAACAGAAAGCACTTCAAACTTAAACTAAACCGTTGTAGGTGACCACTACTGAGCCACATGTGTCCAACTCCTCGCCAGATAATGTGCAACAAAATAAATGGTGAGACTCAGACTGACAACTCACTTGGTGGAAGCTGGAATCGGGTGCTGGTGCTGGGGCTGGCTGGGGCTGGTGTTAGCAGTTTCCACCAACTCGACGATGACTTTTAAATTGTTTTATTGAGGTGCCAGTGCTGGTCAGAAAGTTTAGCAAGTGTAGAATAAATGAGAATCAGCTTGGAAGTCCATTTTGGAGCATTACAAAAAATGCTGCAGTGCGGTGTTGGCGTTGGGGGGGGGGATAATGGCTATCTGTGTGTGTGTCTGTTGTGCATACTAAGTCAAATTGCTTTCACATGATAAACACTGTGGAACAAAGTTAAACAACTAAATGAAGTCGTAAAATTTGTAAAACCAAAATGGTTAATGCTTTTATTTTTAAAAAATAATATAAAGATTCTAAAATATATATATTAGAAAAAATTGTTAATCAAGCTTGTATACAAGCTTACTATAGTAAGTAAGTAAGACAGCCAGTGCAGCGGGTCTAGCGTCCTGTTTTATCCAGATAAGCTGACTAGTTATGGATAACCAGAACCACCTTCCACAACTTTAAAAATTCTGAAAAAATTACAGAAATCATATATAGGAATGACAATTGGACATGTAAAAAATGAAAGTGGAACCTCATCTAGAAGTCTTAAATAAATGGTGCTAAAAATTTCTCGGAATTTTGTGGGTAACGGCTTTTGTTTTAAAAATCTGGAAAACTATTCCGGGGAAGTGTTTAAATGCCAGCATTGACCAGAAAATAATTTGGGTTTTTTTTTATGGATATATATGTAGCTCGAAAAAGGCTTGTGATTGAAATGATAAAAATCGATGTTAAAAATTCAGGGTTGGTACTAGAAGTATAAAAAAAAAGGTGTGAGTGTCGTTAACACTCACGTTGCTTTGATGTGAAACATGATGCTTAGATTTTAGAGGCTTATTTCAAAAAACTCTTAATGGTATATAAATCAATAAGGGTACTCTTTCGAAAGAAGAGAACTAACAGGGAGTAGAAATACCAGCATCAAGATCTCTTGCTGCAGTGTTCTTTCATTATTCTGGAAGTCTTGTCTATTGTACTGATCCAGAAAAAAATGTGGTTGTTTCCCCCACTCAGATACCACCAAGATGAAAAATCAGATTCTACCCAGATCCCAAAAAAAAAAAAAATAAAACCCTCAGATCCTATCCAGATCTCACTTTGATTCCGCCCGTATCCCTCCTATATCCCACCCAGAGCCCACCCTTATCTTACCCAGATCCCTTCAAGATCCCACCCAGAACCCGCCCAGCTCCCACCCACATCCTCATCCAGATCCCACAAAGATCAGACACAGATCCCACCCAGATCCATCCCAGATCCCACCCAGATCCCACCCAGATCAATCCCAGATACCACCAAGATCCCGCCCAGATCCCACTCAGATACCACCCAGAACCCACCCAGATCGCACACAGATCTCGCGCAGATCCCACTCAGATTCTATCCATCCAGATCCCTTCCAGATCCTCATCCAGATCCCACATAGAGCCCACCCAGATCCCACCCATATCGCTCCCAGATCCCACCCAGAAACCACCCAGATCTCACACCCAGCTTCCCCCTCTGCCCATCCTCTTCTGTGTGTGTGTTTGCCAGGAAAATCCACAAATCAGAACAACACAAAATACGAATGACGTCAGCGTCACGTGACGCTGAAATCAAATTTTACTCCTGCTAAAATCGTCCGTACCGAAATCAAAAAATTAATAGCATTGGGGGACCGGTTCCCCTTCAAATCCGGCTATGCCCTTTATCTCCGTCTGTCCGTCCGTCCGTCCGTAGGAACAAACAGATCTCAGAGATGGTAAGAGATAGAGGTTTGACATGTATGGGACAAATGCTTCTTATCTTGCAGGCAGATCAAGTTTATTTTCAATTTTTGCCACGCACTATACTACGCTATAAATTCGTTTCATGTTTAAATAATAAGAAAAGCTGACTGGTCTAAGCCAAGATTTTAATTTTGTTTATATTGTATAGTAGTAGCAGTAGATTTATTTCAAAATATTTGCTTAGCAAAAGCCGTTTGCACACTTGTATTACCTAGTATAAGGAGTAAAGTGCTTAAACTATTTTACATTTTGGTAAAAATGTTCTGTAAAAATTTTGAGCCTATATTTAAGAGCAGCATAGAGATAAGCCGCAACCGTAATCCAATTTTCTCCGTTGAGTTGATCTCTAGTTTTTTCCATTGTGAAGGACCTTTCTCCGAAATATTTGAATTCTCTCCCAGAATTGGACATTCTGAGAGGAAATGGAAGGTATCCTCCCTGGCGCTCATGTTGCAAAGCAAGCACTTCTCGTCGCTTATATGGGGTCTATAATTGCGGTCTATAATCGCTCGAAATATTACTTTTATAGCATCCACCGAAAAGTCATCTCTAAAGTAATTGCTTTGACCCAGTTTGAAGTTTAGGCCTTTATACAAAATCCGAGTTTAGCTCCTTCGAGCAGTGACCTTAAAGGCTTGCCGCTGGGCTTCATCAACTCTTTCCTATAATTGTGTCGTGTTTTCTTTCCATTGAGCTTTATTTCTTCTAGTAGTAGTAGTTTTATTTATTATTTACAAGTAACTTTTAAACTATAGCTGGCTAAATTGATTACAATTGTTAAAGGAAATTAATTAATAAACAAAAAGTTTTTTAAGTCTTTTTATTTCCCCTTTGTTTAACAAACCTGTTAAAACTCTGTCCGTTGAAATTACATAATGTATGCTAATTGATGCCTGTTATAGGTGTAGGATCTAGAATTTCGCTATGATGCTGCTGGTGGTATTGCAGTGCCTGATGAAAGCTGCAAGAGCTATCCAGTTTTCCGTTACAAAGGCGTTGAGTTCGTTTTCAGATAGGATAGATGCCAGTGCAACATACGTAACTCCTTTAAGATGGGGCAGATCTAAACAAAGTTAAGCCACATTTTCCTTTGGTGGACTCGTTGGCTGCAGAGGGTACAATCCTGGTGAGTGTTACTCCTCTGAGGCGAAAAAATTAAGGCTTGTGAGTTACACATCTCGCCTGAAGATAGCGCTTATCCTCTCCACACCTAGACTGTCATCGAAGTAATTCTTCCCCTATATTGCAAATCATACTATTTGCTTAGAACATTTTTTGCCCATTCTGCAAAGCACTGCGATTGGTCCCTAAGAATTAGCAAGAAGAGACTAACTTATGAAGTCTCTTCTGAGGTAGATTCATGATTTTTCTAATATATTTAAAATGTCTGCCTAGCGTATTGTTGTAGAGGGTAGGTAGACCAGCCCATGGTGGAATTATACCAGGTGAAGTCATAATAGTAGGCTGCTATTTCGCCCCTTTTGTATGCCTAAAAAAGGGTAACTGATGTTAATACCCCACGTCAAACCTCCTGTATAGTACATAGTAGTACGCTCGTGCTTTGGACCTGTCTAAATTTGTAAGTCTCCTTTAAAAACACATATTTCAAATATAGATTTCCTGTTGTCCACTATGTTGGTTGCAGTCATCAGCGTCCGTTGGTAATCCCTTTGCAGCATTTTGTTGCTCTGTCACCCAACTTGTATGGCGTTCAACTTTTCCCCATTGCCATAAGTATAAGTAGCCCAAGCCACTCGCTTCAATATGGCCAGAGATGACATGTTCCACATGTGCCACGAACCAAAAAATGCTCATAAAATTGTCAGCACCAGGAAGGGCGAGCGTTGCTGACTCTAAGCTGCTGTCAATTGGCATTACCCAGGCAGAAGCGGAAGCAGGAACAGGAACGGGAGCTGAAAGCTGCACTGTCATAGCCTCAAGGCTGATGCTGGAGCTCCAACTGAAGCAATTTTGGTGTTGTTTGTGTGTGGGCAAAGTTAATGCTGTCGCAGATTAAAACCAAAACATGAGCCCGGATCTAACACCTGAACGTACTCGTAGTTGTGGGAAGTGCCGGCGGGCGTTGGGCGAGTTAAGGAATTCCATTTTCCCCCGCCACGTGCCAAAGTTTACAATCAAAATCATTCCGTTATGCAATCAAAGCTCAGCAAATGCCATTCATGACGCCGGTCAAAAAGTCAACTGGAAAAGCTTTTGAAATATAATGGGAATTCCGTAGCAAACTTTTGCCCAACAACTTCCACCAAAAATAGAAGACTGGCCAAATTAAAATTTAAATGAGCTGCCGCTGCTCGTCCTCTTCCCCAGCTATCTCCGCCTTATTGACACGTGACAAAGTTGAACTGGCAATAAAAAAGGAGCACGAAATTGAAGGAGAAGGCGTAAAATGTTCGAAACAATTTCAATAAGCGCTTCCTGCCGAGGACTCTGGCTAATAATAGGACGAATCGAATCGAGCAGGACGAGGACGAACCCGATGCCAGCTGAGCATTAAATTGATAAAAGCAAAAATGTTGCATTTAATTGGAAAAATGTTTTCAATGAATTTTCATTCAGTTTTCCACGGACTTGCGTTCCGCGCACAAACAAATCGATTTCAGTTTGCTTTGAATATTTGTATTTGTTTTTGTTTTTACAGTATTTGTGTTTGTATTTGCTTTGTGTGTGTGTGTTGGGTTTATGGCTATTGTAAACAGGCTGTGTAATTGAAAATGCCACGGGGCTAAATATTTAATTGTGTTTTTTTTATTTACACTTTTTGTGTGAGGCACGATGGAAGCTGATAAGAAGCGGGGAAATAACTTTTCAAGCTGAACTGAATGGGTTAAATGGGAAGACAAATGGGTATCGATGAAGTTTGATTCCGTCATTCCGTCCAAACGCTCACTCTCATGTTTGTTAATCTTTTACTAAAATGGTGTTTTTTCTGCGCTGCGCTGTGGTGGTGCATTTGCTAGGGAAAGTTGTTCCAATATAAGAAATATAAGACAACTGCTAAATTTCAGGATGTTGAAACCTCTCCAGCCTCCAGTCTCCAGAATGTTTTTGGTATGCAAAGGAAGTGTATCCTGTTTGTCGTAATTTCAATATATTCGTACTATGAAAACTTAACAGAATCCATCATAATTGATTGCATTTAGGGTGTATATGTAAAATATGAAAATTAAAAATCGAAGTTTAATGCTAACAAAGTTTTACAAAAATTAGCGTATACGACACATGGCACACATCGACGAAATATAATTCTTAAAAATCGTTCAATTTAACTACAAAATTCCGTATACAAGAAAAATAGTGTCAAATTTAAATTTATTAGAGCAACAATTAAATATGCAGCAGTATTTTTGGTGGGTAAACCAAACCCAAAGTTTTGACAAGACAAGCCAGTTTCCAACTGAGAGATTTGTGTAGTCTACCCTTTTATTTTGGACACAATTTTCATACCTGACTATTTCGAAAAGTGCGACTAATATCTGTTGGAACGAGCAAATCGCTGCACCAATAAATTTTTTCCTTAAAAAAATATCTATAAAGCGGTTCAACTAAAATACCAATCCAGACATATGTATATAGTGATACGCATTATTTATTGATTTTCATAGTTTGGAAATGATCAGATGCACGATAGTCTATATATAAACAGCACCATATAAAAACACTTTGCTTAGCAACGGCCGCAACCTTGATAGGCAGCACTTCAGTTTTATTTTAAAAAATTGTTCAATTGGCGTGTGTAGTCTACACCAACTATTTAAAAATTAAAAATTGAGAGAAGCTATCTTCGGCCCTTGCAACTGGTATAATTTATATAAATAATGGTCTTAAGTGCACAGAGGAAAAACGAGAAAGGCAAAGCTAACTTCGTCTGTACCGAAGTTTTGATACACTTGAAATAGCTTGTCTCAACGGTTAGCGACTTCGACCAAACTTCGCAGATCAGATTAAAAACATTACATTTTACCCATGACCGTGTTTGAGAGCAGTAATATTGAGAACAAAACAGTTTTTCTTACTAAAACCCATTTTCCGAACGAACATTTGTATGGCAGCTATGTACAAGTAGTCATCCGACCCGGTCGGTTCCGACATATTAGCAGCGTGCAGTAAAAAGAAGACTCTGTGCAAAGTTTCAGCTCGATAGCTCCAAAACTGAGGGACTAGTTCGCGTAGAAACAGACAGACGGACGAGACGGACAAAGCAATCGACTCAGCTCGTCATGCTGATCAAGAATATATATACTTTATGGGGTCGGAGATGATTCCTTCTATGCGTTGCAAACTTCTGGGCAAAATTATAATACACTTTTCAAGTGTATAAAAAGCCTGATGCCGTCAATCAATTTGCACTCTTCATTGATATTTCTTAATTCAGAATATGAGAAAATTTTTTCATTTTTTCATTTAATAAAGAATGATGGCTTAAAACACGAATTTTGAACTTTTAGATGGGTGGCTCACAACCCCCACAAATTTTCGAAATGTCAAAAAATCACTTTTTTAAAAAAAATGAGGAAAGTTTTGTGCATCTTTTACCTAAAGTGCAAAATTTACAGAATAAAAAGTTATGTTCGAAAAACACAAAATGTTATAATGATATGTTAAAAATATCGATTTTAAGTTTTTAACATTTAAGTTTGATATTTTTCCATATCGGAGTAAAATTGATATGTATTTGGGCATTTCCAAAAAAAGGTCCACCAGACCAAAAAATTAAAGTGTTTAAAAACACTATATTTAATCGAACTTTCATAGGGAAACAATAAAATTAAACTAATGTAAGCTAATCTTACATTTACTGATAACCCAATTGGATATATTCGGTTTCGGCCGAGCTAGCGCGATTTTTCTCATTTTGACATTAAATTTGCTTAATTTTTTTGGAAAAAGTGACTATAGATTACATATACATTCGCTATCTAAAATCTTTCTGATGGTACAAAGGGCTGTACAAGAATGAATAAGAAACCATGAGAAACTATGCCAATGCAATTAACTGTAAGTTTTTGCTTGCACATAAATATGATGATGGAAAAAATGTCGCGTTCGACATGTCACGTATCGACAGAGATAAATATTTTTTCAAAAAATGTACTCAAGATTTTAAATCAAATAATATACATTTCAAAGAACTATTCATTCATAAGATATTAAAACTATTTTGGTTTAGTTATCGTGTAAGATTTTGCTAAACGTTGTCTTTATAAAGCTGCTCCCAGAAACCACTTCTGTTTTTGTCACGTTCGAATAGCTTCCAATTTTGTCATTATTTTAAGCCGAAACCGAAAGCCTTTGGCCGGGTTGAAAGTGCTATGCTGTGCGTCTAACCGTCTGTCGGTTTGTCCGTTGTAAGCTTAAGTAGAAAAGCTCTCTCAACCAAACTTTGCACGCAAGTTTTGGATAAACACCCCTCAACACTAATCAAAACCTGCCGGAACATGACTATAGCATAGGCCATAAAACGATCTTGTAAAGTGTTTTAGTGTGAACTTTTTTGCTTTCAATGCTGTTGCTCCCAAGCGATTATATTTGCTTACGGCATGGGTACAGATTCGTCACGGTGGGACGGATACGGTATAGCTGCCATACGAAAGATAGGTCTGGTAGAAGTCCCAGTGAGAAAACTGTGTGTTTCCAAGCTATCGCTCCTAAGTCCTGTATTATTTTCCTTTTCATTGACATTTTTCAAATCATATATAGCATACTTTTTTTGAAGTTTGATTTACATCGAACAACTATAACCTATGATGCCAGAACGAACATTACAAAATATCTTTCGCGTGAGAATACTTTCTGATGCAATACCGTACAACATAAAAAAAACTGGCAACATACAATTTAAAATCTCCAAGGGAATAAAGGCTTCTGTACAGCCCACTTATAAGTTTTTTTTAAAAGGAAGCCTTGCTGCGTTTTCTAAGTTATTTATGTACTATGCGTACCACAACTTTTTGACACAATAACAATTTTAAATATAGTTTTTGTTTAAGAGTAAAATCAAATCTTAAAAATTCAGAAAATGTGGACTGGGTCAGGGCAATGTAATTAAAGCACTACTTAATGAAGGTTAAGGTATTTCAGAAGGGGTTAAATTGTTAAAATATTTAAAAGCGCAGGAAGATTTTTATTAAAAATTTTATAATTGCTTATTGTTTTGTAGATAGATGATGTACCTTAGAGTTAGTTAGTCAACAAATGTATCGATTTGCCGAAGAAATGATAAAGAGGAGAGCGGTTCTCGAGTTATGAAATAAGGAATCACACTGAAATACCACCATTTTAATAAATTTAGAGAGAGGGAGGGAGAGAGAGAGAGAAAGTAAAAGAGAAGTTAAATATAAAATAAAATATGGACTAGGGATTGGGTACGCAAAATTAAAAATTCCACTTCAATGCCTGATAGTTAAGGTACTTTCGATAGGTTAACACCAGTTCTTAAATATATTTAAAAGCGCACGGTAGAAGTCGGGCGGACGACTCTACTTTTCATTTATAATTAATTTTGCGCCATTTTTAATAAATCGGGTTTATAATTGGCTTATTGCATGTTCCTAAGAGATGGTATACCACAGTAAAGCATGATATGGACAGGCTTAATCATAAATTTTGCCCAAAAAAATTGACACTATTATATCACAAGTTTTGCGCCATTATTTTAAATTGTTATTCTCTTTTCATATCAAATGCAACTTGATCTAAATTGGTATTTTTGGAAAAGATATCTTATAATGTAATCTTATTCAAAAATGGGTATTTGAGATTCGCAATGGACAGAATAATGTGACCATTTTTCAAAATAAATCCTTCAATCTTCAAAATTATCGGAAATAAATTCTATTTGGGATACTAATGGCGATGGGTGTAATTGTTAGGTTGTGTTGCAGGGGTACCCAGAATGAGCTTACAGCCGCGTGAAAACAAAAAAATCACAAAATGTATCTCAAGCAAAAGCAACTACAAGAAATAAAAAGAGGGTTCCGATTTTTTGCATAAGAAACATGGTTGTTGCTTTTTAAATTGCCAAATACATAGGAGAGAAAGAAGAGAGTCACATATGATGTAGTTGTTTCTCGTCTGAACGTGTCAACAACAAAACCTTACCTCGGAAAGAAAGAGAGGTTAGAGCAAGCTTTTGAATTTGTTGTTGCATTATGTAGGCTTATGGCGCCGTAGACCGTACACGCACTAGCTATTCCTTTGCGTCAAACAACTAAAATGCATGACTTGCGGAATGGGCTTGGTCACCCCTGTCCTACAGCCATAGGAATATTTAATAACTTTTCTTTGAAGTTCGAATTATTATTATTATTTATTATTATTATTATATGCCTCCCACGCCTACTGCACAGCAGGCCGACACACTAACCGCTGCGCCACACCCGGCCCCGGGGATGACATAGATGGAGGTTATCGTTAAAAGTACTATGAACCTGGGTTCAGCAACCAAATGAACTAGCTCTGTGAACCCAATTTTGGTTCTGACCTTTCAAGCAGGATACTAAACTGGAGTGCTAAGCGACTCTAAGTCCACAAAATTAAACGGTTTTGTTCCTCACGTTTCAAGTACATCCTGAGAGACCAATAAATGGACATTGTTGTTAAGGTTCTTAGGGTGCCCTAGATGTCAAGTGTATTGAAATTTCGTCAAAGCCGAAGTAAGCTTTGGCTTCTTGTTTTATTGTCTGCTGTCTTATCTTAGCCGGTATACTCAGAAGTAGAGATGATGGAAATAATATCGATATATTGAAATATGGATATTTTTTTAGAATACGATATGTCACTGACAAATATTTTTCTGAGGCGATATATCTGATATCGAGTTTATTTTGGTAATATTTTTCTTTGATATTTTTGTTGGTTTCGGCCACCAAAAAGTGTGGTTTACTGAGTGCATTCTTTTGGATATTAGTGTGTTCCAAATTGTTCCAACCCAACAATCTACATCTATCATTTTCAAAATCGACCAAAGTATCAATATAAAAATTTTCTCAATATCCGGCAATCCTACTCATAGGATGGTTTCATATTTTTGAGCCAGCTCTTTTTATTGCCACTGATCTATTTTGATATTTTCGACGAAAAAAACTGGTCAACCCATTTTTAACCCAGCTCATTGCTAAGTCCAGCAAATTCTTAAAGAGAATTGGTAATGCTTAAAGTATTTGTACACCAAATACATTAGAAATACATTTATCCTCTGGTCTTACTCGTTTGCATATATGTAAACTCAACACAAAATTTCCATGTCAATCAATATAAATGGTTTATGCAGATATTTATTTATGCCCTGGCAAAACACTTAAATACACATACATATGTATAAACGGAATGTACACACATATGGTAAATTTTGATGTTGTTTGGAACACGTCTTTAATCGATTTATGAATTGTTGAGCACGACTGTGCGCACACGCACACGCACACACACACACACACGTACCCAGCGAATGATGTCAAACAATGAACCAATTTCATTTAAATCGCATAAATTCAAATAAATAACTGAAGCAACGAGGGAGATA
>JAEIFU010001849.1:0-56617 GCA_018904235.1 Lordiphosa stackelbergi | reverse complement strand
CTCTGTATCCCCCAAAGCTTGCATTTATCTGATAAATTTAATATAGCAGCCACACAAAGTGATAAAGAAGTCATAAGGAGTCCAGTGCAGCCCATCAACGTTGAACCAGAGCTACACATTAAAAATTTTTTTTAAACTCCGCTATCGTTCATCCGATCTTCTTAATTTTTTTGGCGAATCGATAAATAATCATGATTAAAAAATATCTTTAGAAGGTACAACCATCTGTCTGCAAAACTGTGAAAGATATGAGGTTTTTTCTGAATTGCGGGGGCGGAAGGGGACGTGGCAACCTGTGACATAAAAATTTATCTGCCTGCATCTACAAGAAGTATTTGTCCCATACAAGTCAAACCTCTATCTCTTATCATGTCAGAGATCTGTACTTTTACAGGTTTATGGACATACATACTACGTTTATGCTATTTTGCAAAATCATTTCATGAATTGGATTACACTCGAAAGTTGACTATGAATTCGGCGTTTCTCATATGTATGTGTGCTGGCCATTTTGTGAATTTACAAATACTGCATAAACAAGAACAAATTTGATTTTGCAAATTGAAGAAATCGTGAAATTTAAAGCATAACCGTAGTAACAGACGTGACATGGCTTTCTCCTGTATTATTTTCTTTTTTAGCTTATGACTTTTCGCCAAAGCTCCTTAACATAAAGGTAAGTTTTATTCGAAATTTGTGTGCCGGAAAATGTGCCTGACATACTTGCCCCTGACAGCAACAAATCAAATTTTTTGGTGAACCATTATATAGGGAGAATGGGGGAGCCGCTGGGGGTTGTGAGCCACTGAATATTGGCCACAAAAAAATATATTTAAACTTTTTGTTTATGTCATGTGTCTCCCTTCCCTTTACCCAAAATTTTGCAAGCAACCTATCAGTCTACACCTTCTTTAAGTTCGTGAACCAGAACTCAACTTTTTTTTTCAAAAAAAGAAAGTTTTTTTCATTTTTTGACTTGTGAATATTATACCAAATTTTTTTCGTAATGACAAATTAAGTGTGGAAATATCTTTGGTCAATTGCCTTTTTGATAGAAATATGTTTTTGGTGGTAACAGTTTCTTTTGGTTATGTGGTGCACCAAAAAAAGAGAGAGTATGGGGGTGTTAGCCAATTTGAAAAAAGTCGGTTTTGACTATTCAGAGAGAATATTGCAATGAATGAGTAAATACAAAAAAAAAAAGAAAAAAAAGAACAGCCACAAGCAAAAAGTGCTCGTAGTATAAAAGAAAACAAGCCTGATGCCGTCAATAAATTTTCACTCTTCATTGATATTTCTTAATTCAGAATATAAGAAATATTGTTCATTTTTCATTTACAAAAGAATAATGGCTTAAAAACACGAATTTTGAACTTTTAGATGGGTGGCTCACAACCCCCCACAAATTTTCGAAATGTCAAAATATAACTATTTTTCAATATGAAATAAAAAAAACTTCAAAATTGTATTTTGTAAAACTAGTGATGGGGAAAGTTTTTGCATCCTTTACCTAAAATACAAAATTTACAGAACGAAAAAAATATAGATTTTTGGCGAAGTTATGTTCGAAAAACAAAACTATGATCACAACCCCCACTCTCCCCTACTATTTAGAATGCACTATTTTAGTTTTTCTAAGTGATAACTACGATCCAAATTGTCACTGAACAAGATGATATAATTAATGAGTCATTGAGGTTGTCAACAAGCAACGATGCAGAATCAAATTGATTCAGTTAATCGTTGAAAGATGGTACAAAAAAAGCAAATCAAAATCTCAGGTGGAACCGAGCCGGGTTATCTTTTCTACACATTGCTTCTCTAGTGTTGCAGATAATTTGGTAGCTAGTAGGAAAAAATTTCTGCCTGAGATGTCTGAGGACGCAAGTAGCTGCTTGCCATCAACGGTTATCGGGGAAAAATCTTTTCACATTGATTCCATATTTTTGAGCAATTGTTATTATATTAAATTGCCAAACAAAAGCCTGCTGATTTCTGCAGGAATTTTAGTTTAACCGATTTTTATACCGAGAGGGTATATTGTCCGGATGTTGTAAAGCACAGAAGGAAGCATCTCCGACCACATAAAGTATATATATTCTTGATCACATGACGAGCTGGAGTTGATATAGCCATGTCCGTTTGTCGCCGTCCGTGATTCGCATTACCGTTTTGAGCTATTGTTAGTCGGTTAAAAGTATTTTAGTGAAAAATACTTGCCAAACAAAATGGCCTGTATAGCTGATAAAAGTTTTAGTATGAAAACATTTTTTGTTTCTGCTACGCTGACTGATTGCAAACATAACCTGCGGGTCTGATCCAACGGATGACTAAGCTTAGCGCCTGAATTCGGTCGAGGAAAACAGTTTTAGTGAGAAAACTTTGTAAGGTGCGTGTGCGGTTCTAGTTATGAATATTATCTGTCTCAAACAATTTTAGAGAGTTTGAATAAGGATGAATGGCGAAATACAGAAGGTATAACCGGTCGAGCGAAGTTAGCTTTCCCTCTAGCTATTATCTACCGGCAAACCACCCATTTTGTTAGGTCGAAAAAGTCACAAGCTAAAAAAATCTAATACCAGAGATAGCCATGTCTGTCCATATACCTGTAAAAGTACAGATCTCTGACATGATAAGAGATAGAGGTTTGACTTGTATGGGACAAATACTTCTTGTAGATGCAGGCAGATAAATTTTTATGTCACAGGTTGCCACGCCCCCTTCCGCCCCCGCAATTCAGAAAAAACCTCATATCTCCCACAGTTTTGCAGACAGATGGTTTGTACCTTCTAGAGATATTTTTTAATCATGATTATTTATCGATTCGCCAAAAAAATTAAGAAGATCGGATGAACGATAGCGGAGTTATACGGAAAACAAAAAATTTTTATGTGTAGCTCCGGTTCAACGTTGATGGGCAGCACTGGACTCACTTTATGACTTCTTTATCACTTTGTGTGGCTGCTATATTAAATTTATCAGATAAATGCAAGCTTTGGGGGATACAGAGTATGTTATAGTCGGGCTTCACCGACTTTCTAACTTGTTTTTTGGGAAAATGTAATATTTGTAATTTGAAGTCGATTTGCGCGGACTATGAATTGCGGGGGGGGTGGGCCCCGCCTGGCCCCCGTGGAGGAGCTGCCAGCCAATTTTTACATGAATTCATTTTAGACCCATGGTTTCTTGGTGAAATTTTCTTAGAATTGACCGTAGATTTCGTTTTTGCTATACGCTTTGGCCGAAAAAAATCGCTATGCTCATTTTGCAAAATCATTTCATGAAATGGGTGCGAAAATTCGTGCATAAACAGCAATTCATGAATTCGAATACACACGAAAGTTGACTATGAATTCGCCGTCAATTAATGAAATGCCGAGACGCAGGTAACTTAACGTTGAGTTGGTGTCGCCAGATCTTTTGTTTTCTCATATGTGCTCCGGTCACTTTGTGAATTTACAAAAGCTGCATAAACAAAAACAAATTAATTTTGCAAATTGAAGAAATCGTGAATTTCAAAGCATAAACGTAGTAACGCTGGGCACATCCAACAACTTGATTTTACATGCTTAATAACCATTCGGTATGGCAACATTCTTATGCTACAAAGATGGCAAATTCCGCCGTGGTAAACATTTATGACTCAGGATGTTGGATGAAGTGTGATTAGCCTATAAAACTGCTTGTTTGAACAAATCATTAACTCACATTTGACATTTATTTCACTTTTGAGCGATAATGTGTTCTCACTTTTAAATAAAAATCATATTTTTGGATGAATCGACTCAAAATCTATAAGCCTTGAAAGTTTCATAAAGAATTTCGAAATCAAAAAATTCCAGCACCATTCCGGTTAAGTGATATCAACTTATTTAATAGCAATCCTCTCTCGTTGCTCATCGCTTTCGACACCTAAATTTTCATAAAAGGCGTTAAGTTTCGAGTTTAGAAAGTGAAATTTCAGAAATTTTTAATTTGTAAATTTTATATGAAAATTTGAATTAATCTGTAGGAATGACAATTAAGGATCTTTGATTTTTGCTGGGCTCGGCCCGTGTTAGCTGAAAACTAACCAGAAATACTGAAGATTTCGGATCAATTTTTTCTGTTCTCTGTTGTACCCTTTTAATCATTAGACTATCAAATGAAAATCTTTTTTCTTCTGAAGCTCACTCTTGCAAAATTCTAATTTAAGCAAAATTCTAATTTAAGCATAACCCAATAAGCACCTTAATTTTTTATTGCCAGCTTGAAGTAATTAAAATGCGTTATTTTAAGCGACTCCCCAAGTTCCAATATGCAACCCGTAAACATTGCAAAATAAGTTAACGCTCTGGACTCAATTTACCAAACGTTGCTCCCGTTATTGAAATTAAGTTCAAGACCCATTAGATATTTTTTGAAACAGTTTTTCTCGCCAAAACCCGTTTTCGAACGGAACTGTACGGGGGGTACAAGAAAAAACGAAAAAAATAAAAATTTGGCGGTTGGCAATCTTAATCATTTAATTTGTTCCAAGTAGATTTGTTTACATCAATTTTTGAATATGATATCTCTCAAATGGCCGCCTCTGGCGTTGATGGCGTATTGTGCCCTTTTTGCAGCATTTTCCATCGATTTCGCCAACATTTCGGCCGGAATAGCGGCTATTTCTTCACGAATGTTGTCCTTGAGCTCTTCTACGGTCCTTGGCTTGTTAACGTAAACCTTTGACTTCAAATATCCCCACAAGAAGAAGTCAGGCGGCGTCAAATCGGGCGAACGCGGTGGCCAGTCCAAATCACCACTTTTCGACATCAAACGGCCCGGAAACAATTTCTTCAGAAAATCGATTGTTATGCGACTTGTGTGCGGTGGAGCGCCGTCTTGTTGAAACCAGAACTGCCTCATACGCTTTCGACGAATAATTGGCATCACAAAATTGGTCATCATGTCGCGATAACGCTCCTGGTTGATGGTAACAGCATGGCCATTTCATTTTGGAAGAAAAACGGCCCAATGACCGTTTTCGCACTAACGCCGCACCAAACTGTGACTTTTTCGTCATGAAGAGGCACTTCTTGAATCTCCTGAGGATTTTCAGTGGCGTAAATACGGCAATTTTGCTTATTTACGGTCCCATTCATACATTTTTTAATACATTTTTTTAATTTTTTAAAAGCACGTTGAGTTTTTCACAATTGACTTGTTCTGTTGAATGTAAATTTCAACTATTTCAGAGCGCTCGCGTGGCGTGTATTGTTCCATGGTAAAAATCTGCTTGGACTGACGCTTCAAACGCGGTATGTCATTAAGCGATCTGACATCTCTGTCAAAAGTTATGGCGTTGCCAGATGGGTCCGTCGAATATGGACAACCCTGTACAAAAAAATGTTTGCCAAGTATTTTCTTTTTAAATTAGTTTTGAGCTTTCAAATCGTTTGAAAAACAAAAAAGTCATAAGAGTTTAAGTAGAGGCAACTTTTAGATAAATAAAAAAAAACGTTTATCGATAATATCTCGATAAGCGTCGATAGAATTTTTTTAAATGGCGATTTTCGTGATCAGCGGGTCAATTTACTTTTTGAAAAAGTTTGTTTGGAGCTTTGGGGAAAAAATGCCGTCGAGCGGTGTAAGTCGCAATGTGACTGCGAATATGGCTGCTATGCTTCTAATTGCACCCTGAAACTCTGGGGTTTTCATCAATGTATTCAATGTATTTGATGCGCCAACGATGCACTCGTATTGTCATCCCATTCTGCGATTTCGCCAAGAGGAACAATTACTGATGTTTAAAGTACAGACTCCAGCGGGTGGGACACAGCTTCGTCAATTTGGTCGCTGTAAAAGTCGTACCCAAAAGATTAAAGTTTTTTGTTAAGACTGATTGCCGCTTTGGCATATTAAAAAATGACCGAATTAATGGAATACTGCTAGCATCAGAAATGGCCAAGTCTAATTAATGTGCAGCACAATGAACATATATATCATGTTCCAGCACATTTTGAACATATTTTTGAGCTCCTTTAACCCCCAAAAACCCCTCCCCCCTGCCCACGCCACTGAACCCGACTATAAAATCCTCTGAACCTGTCTAATCCAATCATGCAATATTATTGCTGTTTTGTTATAATCTCTCTGTCTCTCTTCCTCTAAGATTGTCTTTGTTGAATGACATGCGGTGTTGTTGAAAGCAATTGAAAAGGAAAAAGTTTTTCTCACTAGAACTACTTTTTCGAGCGATCGTTCCCATGGCAGCTATACGCTTTAGTCATCCGATTTAGATCAAACTTTGCAGAGTTGTGTGGTAGCTTTGATCTGTAACAAGTTTGGAAGCTATAGCATTGACAACAAAAAAGTTTTTACTCTCTAAGACTTTTTTTCAGACACATCTTTTGTATGGCAGCTATACCATACAAAGTTTTTCTTACTTAGAGTTCTTTTCGACCGATCGTTCCTATGGCAGCTATATGTTATATTCATCCGATCTGGCCGGTTCCGCCAAATGTGCAGCTTACTGGTGCAAACTGGTACCAGATTTGGTACCAGATTTGAACTCTAAGTCTCAAAACTTTTGTGGAATTGGAATTGGGAACTTTATAACAACAAAGTGCAGAGTACAGTCGGGCTTGACCGCCTTTCTCGCTTGTTTTTTTGCTCCCAAACTCCAATTTCTTGCCCTCAGCTGGCTTAGGTTTTTATATATATACATACATACAATCTCTTTTGGATTGGCTCTGTTTCATTTGCCTTAAAACACATGTTTCCCTACCGCTCTTATCGCTATATTTGCCTGCGGCTGCTTCAATTTTATTTCAGTTCGGTATGAAACTTTCAATCAATCGCACTTTGCATCAAACAAGTCAAAGAATTGAATGTACAAAAATGTATTTCAACAAGTTGTGGTTATTGCTGCTCGGAACATTTTTGTTAGTCATCGGGAGTCGTATTACAGAATCTTCAATTACTACCGATCCTCCGACTACTTCAGAAACTTCGCTGACTACAGAATCTTCAAATATTACATATACCCAAGGTACAGTTGCTCGAACTTAAAGAGTGCCAAATATAACTGAAGTTTTAATTGTCATTTAAAGGAAATTCATCTGAAAAATCATATACTTCAGTCAGCAATTCTTCAACTACACAATCTCTAGATACGAAACCCAAGGAATACATGAGTCCACTTGGAATTGTGGGTATATTGATCCTAATTATAGCAAGCATTGGTTTTGGCCTTTATTTAAGACATAAATATAAGACTCGTTTGTCCTACAATAGATAAAAAATATTGTCTGTGAATTTTTTATTGTCATTTCAGTAATAAATCATTTTAATCATTGCAAGATCTGGTAGAGCTGCTGACACAAAAATGAAAGTGTCCAAAAAAAATCAGTCTGTGTTATAATTTTTGAATTTGATCTTAATTGGTTTTCACCTGGCAGTGGTGTCATAAAAGCTGATGAGTTGCTAGCTTATGAATGAAAGTGGAATTTTAAATTTTGGAAACTACTTTTATCTACAAATTTGGCAATTTATAAGTTAAATTTAGCTATTTTCTACTATTTCAGTGTTTTCTTTTACTATAGTGGTCTAATGAACACGCTAAAAACCATAATTTATATAAATTATACAAGCTTTCCTCTATTTTAATAATTATTATTTATTTCAGTCCCTGTAATAACTATTTTAATTTATTACCCTGTTTTTCAACTCTAAAAATCTTATTAAATCAGAACAGATTTTGTGAAAACACTTTTCTTTAGAAATGAACTCATTTTTTTTTAATTTTTCAGAATCAGTGTTTCTATTTTAGCTATTTAGTTTGTTAAATCTACTCCTTCTTAAATTGCAAATACTATTAAATTTTGGAAAAGGCAATCAGCTACAAAACTGGCAATTTTTAGATTATGATTAACTACTTTTAGCTTTTGAGTTGTTCCGTTTAAAGCTCAAAATATATTAAAGCTATATTAAAAGAAGGTTATTGATATAATTTTGATTTAAGTTTTTGACAGCCAACTCACACTAAACTGGGGTATTGTCCAATATTGATTCCAACAGATTGCAGCTGAAGACGTTAACCACAAGGATGGCTTTATAGCGAATTCGGCATTTTTTTTTTTTTGACTTGTAGACTTAATATTTAGGTTTAATTTTAACTAGCTAATAATTAATTTAGGCTTCATTTTAATGAGCTAAAGAAGCACACAAGAAGCCTTTTTCTGCTTATGACGAAATCACAATCTTTTCTTTAGTTGAACTCAATATTGCAACAAATTTTTTTTATAATAAAAGAATTTATTTATTTACATTAGATTTTCGGAAGAGAAAGAGAAGAAGAGAAAGAATGCTTTGCGGCGCAGTCAGTTTCAAAGCTATGTGACTAAAACTTGGCCATTAGGGTGACCAGAGTTTTCAAAGTATGTTATACCACAACCAAATTCAGCATTCCTATGGCAGCTATATGATATAGACGTCCGATCTGCGTGATGTTGACATTTTTGAGAAGCTTGATGTATAAAAAGCCCACGTGCCAAGTTTCAGCTACATAGCTTTGAAACTGACTGCGTGGCAAAGCATTCTTTAAGGGCATCTTTTTATTTGTTTATAACTTCAAAAACTCATAACTTTTAAACTATAAAAGCCTCCAACTTTTTGAAAACACCAAAATGTAAGTTATACTTATTGCAATAAATTGTTTATACTTAGAAGCTATATCATGGTGGTTAACACTTAGAAAAAATTATAAATAATTTTTAGCAACAATTACTTAATATTATTAAATAATTTAAAAATCTATAAAATTATAATTTGAGTAGATACAGTAAAATACTTTTCACCAATATCAACTTTAAAGCTGTCCGATAAACAAAACCTGAGAAATCCCGCTTTTAAAAAACCCTTTTTTCCATTTTTTCGTTTTTGTCTATTTTTGAGCAAAACTGCAAATTACGTTTTGGTGGGCATGTCGAGGTGTAATTTTGGTTTTTTTTGTATTAATATGAAAAATAAAAAATTTTTTGACTGTTCGGTTTATAAAAGAATGACCCATATACGGTTTGTGATATGAACTTTCTAGAATTTTTACAGTTTAGTCTTGTTAGTGAGTTTGTAATTCTTAATTTAGATTTCCCTTGTAGGAAGATCCTTAGGGTGGAATCTTTTCAGTCTTCTTTTCTTTTTTCGCCCTTGCTTCCTTCTTGGTCGCAATAGTTTCCTTGCAAGGTGGTTTGGGTGAGCAGTCAGTCTTTCTGTATAGTCTCTGGCCTGCTTATTAATAAAAAATCCATGCAGGAACGAGTATGCTTTTGTATATGAGTACCTTGTTTCTGAGTGACAGTTTGTTCCTTAAGTTGATCCGCCAGCTCATCTTTTGAGTCTTAAGCTGAATTGATTTGACCAGACCGCTAATATGCGTTTTGAAGGTGAGCCTTCGATCAAGGAAATCTCCTAGGTATCGGTAACCTTCATAGTGGTCCAACAGCTCTTCTTGGAGAAAAACTTCTGGGCAATCGACTTTTCTCAGAGTGTAAGTGAGTGATTTAGTCCTATATTCCAATTTGAGCACCAATTTCCGATTCTTCTCAGATACTCTTGCATCGTGTCAGAAGCTGTGTATATGCAGGGATCCCTTGCCAACAGTGCATTGTCGTCTGCAAAGGTAGCGATCATAAAATCGTTTCCGTCGACGATTTGGGAAGTTCGATTAGATATGCGTGAGTGAAGAGCGTGTAGAGCGTTGGGCCTTCCGTTGGCCTTCCTTGTGGGACACCAGCGCTGATTATTGAAACTAGCGAATTGATCTACACTAATGGGCATAATTATTTTGACCAAAAATAATTCATAAATAAACCACTATATCTTTTAAACAAAAAAACGCTAAATTTTTATACACTTGAAAAGTGTATTATAATTTTGCCCAGAAGTTTGCAACGCATAGAAGGAATCATCTCCGACCACATAAAGTATATATATTCTTGATCAGCATGACGAGCTGAGTCGATTAAGCTTTGTCCGTCCGTCTGTCCGTCTGTCTGTTTCTACGCGAACTAGTCCCTCAGTTTTGGAGCTATCGAGCTGAAACTTTGCACAGAGTTTTCTTTTTACTGCACGCTGCTAATATGTCGGAACCGACCGGATCGGATGACTACTTCTTGTAGCTGCCATACAAATGTTTGGTCGGAAAATGGGTTTTAGTGAGAAAAACTGCTTTGTTCACAATATTACCGCTCTCAAACACGGTCATAGGTAATATTGAATGTTTTAAAGCTGATCTGCGAAGTTTGGTCAAATCCCTAACCGTTGTGACAAGATATAACTTCAAAAAATCACAACTTCGGTACAGACGAAGTTAGCTTTGCCTTTCTCGTTTTTAAAATTATATTGGATACTGGTATGTAAGAATAACACAAAAGTTTTTCACAATCGGCTGCTTAGGTTAGAAAAAAAAACCAAAATGTGCAAATGGGATTGGCAAAAGTATTTTGACAAGATTTCAAAATAGTTTATTCTCAGCACAGAACCTAAAATGGTAAAAAGTTGATTGTTTCTAGACAAGTTTTTCTCGCTGAACTCGAATCTCTAATGGATTTACTGTAAAATGGACATAAAAATGCAGAAAATGGCTTATTTTGCGCATTTTGTAAGGACCCTATGTCCTAGAAACGGGTTATTTTTTAAAAATTCTGTATCTGCAAATTGTAGTTTTTACTTTATTCATTTTCATAAGATATAAGTTCGTGATCGATCTGCAAAAAATGACCGATTTAAATTTAAATGCTTTCATGAGCTACACTGGCGCTTTTAAAGCAATAATTCATATTTGGGTGCATTCTAGCTCAAAAAATAAATGGCGCTCATGAAAAGCACAAAAAATTTAAATTTTCATGCAAATCGGCCATTCTTCGCAAATCGATCACGAACTTATATCTTATAAAATGAAGAAAATATGAACTACAATTTACAGATAAAACTAAGTACTATAACTTGACAAATCAATTTTTTAAAAATAGCCGGTTTTTTAGGACATAGCGTTTAGGAATATATTTTATGTCCATTTTACAGTTAAATCCATTAGAGATATGGAATTTCCTAAAGCCAGATTCGGGTTCAGCGTGAAAAACTTGTCTGGAACCAATCATTGTTTTAGCAGTTGAGGTCCTGAGGTGCTGAGAATACACTAATTTTGAAATCTTGTCAAAATACATATGCCAACCCCCATTTGCACATTTTGATTTATATCTTCTAACCTAAGCATTGGATTTTGTACAACTTATGTGCTTACTATTTTTCCAGTATCCGATATAAATTTGAAAATTTTAGGATTTTCTGTTTAAAAGATAAAATGGTTTATTTATGAACTTTTTCTTGTCAAAATAATTATGCCCACTAGTGTATTGTGTGGCGAATAAAATTCCCTGAGCTCAAAGGAAAAAAACCTTAGATCCTTTTTATTTAGCTATTTCCAGCAATTTGCACGAGCTAAGTATACCCATATTACTCTACGATTAACGGGTATAAAAAACTGCCCTGGGGTCCAAAGTTTAATTGGTTATAATTCGATATCAGTAAAACATATTCGTTAAAAATTCTCCAGAGATTAAAATACGTTTGTTTTTTTTTTTAATGGAAATCCCAAAGCGATCTTTTCAGACTTGTAGCCAGAGCTTTAAGAAAAGCTTTAACAAGTTTTGAGTTTGAGTTTTATGTATCTCAGCCTTAAGCTATGCTAGGCAAATTGTTGGCAGAAATCTGCTCCCAAAAGTACGTTATATTTGAAAATTGATCTTTGATGTTCAAGAGGGAAATCTAATAAACACAATTGAATTCACGTTGCCACATCTTTTTAGCATCTTCAATGTCAGTTTCCCCTTTGGACTTTGTGACTTTGGCAGATTCCATTCGTTGTGCTTAAATGGTTATATGTAAATTGAAGTGTGGATTAATGTAAATCTCAGTACAAAGGGCAGCCATCCCTTGAGTTGTCAATTTAATTGAATAACCGAAGCTTCTCACATTCATTCCCAGAACCAAGACCCATTCCATCCTCCAGTACGCAGTCATTTCCCGACTTACGCATTGTTCGCTGATGGATTTGTATCTGAATCAGCATCTGTATGTGTGTGCGTGTGTGTATATACGCAGCCATAAATGAATAAGGCGGAAATTTTAATATAAACAGTGAAATTCGATGCGCGTTTTGTCTTCTGTTTTCACATTGTGTGTGTATAATTATGGTTGGCTTTTTACTCAAATGTTCCTCGTAAATAGTTATTGTACACAAGTTGAGTAATTTTTTGCACCACACACTTCCCTCATGCCATCAATCAGTTTTATATAATGCACTTAATTTGAAAATTTGTTTGAAAATCTTTTGATATTTTGTCGCTTAAAAACCAGTTGCCATATGTGTCACCTATATTAAGCTTTTCTCAGGCTGTTCATGGTAATTAATTGGACAAAATTGGCGAATTAGCTTTGGCATAGCTGAAATACTTTTAAGTATTGGCTAAAAGGCTGGCTAACTAATGAAGAGTTGGGTAAAATTGTCAACCTTTTTCCTGGATCAATTTTGATAATTGACGAATGTTTCTGCTAATAATATAATGTTGAAAACGTCGCTGTTAACTATTAGGAGACAGAGTGCTTACAAAGCGGAATACGGATGCACACATGATGATAGATTGCAGAACTGCTGATTTTTAAGGCAGGATTGCCTGTGAAACAGCTATACAGGTCACCTGCTCGCTTTTATAGTCAAGTCAAAACTAAGCTTTCTACCTTTTACCATTTTAGAATCATTATCTTTATATATATAGCGCTTGAGAGTTTGTACTCACTGATTGACTGATTGATTTGCAACCTACGCACAGCCTGAACGAGCAGTTGTTTTTATTTGTGTTTAAGCAGAGACCTAAGATGGGATTTTGGAAAACTCTAACTCTATCGAAAATATTATCGATATTTTTGGTGATATTTTCGGGGATATTTTTGTTTTAGCGTTCGGTCACACTGTTGTGAATAACTGCTTCGTGTGCGCTTGACATTTAAGGCAAAATGTTTAAAAGTTATTTTATTATAGTTGATGCACAGAAATGTAAATGTAAAGACCAGCGGCAACTCAACAAATATGTATAAAGGTGCACTTAAAAGCAAATCATGGAGATGCTTGGCAGAAATGCAACTTGTCAACTGAAAATGTAAGTATATGTATATCATTTTGAATTCTGGGAATTTGTGTTCTTCGTGTGTGGAATTGGCGGCTATTTATGCATTTTTTATATTGCGGCTGCACATTAAATGTACTGGTATTGAACCTAAATAATTCAAAGGTAGATACGGACTCTAAACAATTGCATTTTTTTAACAAATAATGTACGGGAGTCTGTTTGCAGATAATGGACGTAAATCAAATAAAATATCGGAGGCTGTGTTACGTATGATATGCAAGGACAATCTTCCTGTGCTCTGTGTGGAAAAGGAAGGGTTTATGTACCTTATGAGCGTGTATTTTTAATTAGTATACTCTATCCATCCCCACCTCCACTTGCCAACGACAAGGTGTATTTTGGGTAATACGTAAAATCATTAAAATTTATGTTCTCGTCTTTATTTACAGGTAACAGAATTGATTGAAGAAAAGTATGATAATTGTAAGGATAAAGTGAAACAGAAGTTTCAGCAAATCAATAGTTTTGCATTCACCTCCAACTCCAACTTAACAGGGCTTATCGGACGGTTACAGCTCATTTTGTGAGAAATGGATCAATTGATTCTACTTGTCTTCACGCCGATGCTAACTCAACAATCACCAGGACAGGAAAATAAGTTATTGAATCTGTATTTTAATTTACTGTTGTTTGCCCTGGAACGAGACCTTTTTAAGTTCTGGATTGCAGAGAATGACGCATTGCCATTACTTTCTGACACTGGCATTGGCATTGTAATATCTTATTACACCGGAAAGCTCCGTGCCGTCGGAACGATTGGCATCGGCTATAAAATGTGTGGTTTCTGACACCAGAAGCCGAGTTACCGATGAGCACATAACTCAACGTTTCTTCCTAATTCTATAATCTATAATTCTGTAATCTTTGTCTAACGATTATTATTACGAGAAGGCCAAGCTAACTTCGTCTTTGCCGAAGTTTTTATACCCTTGCGAATGTTTGCATTAAAACAAACAATTTTACTAAATAAAACCCACTTTTCGACCAATAGTTCCTATGACAGCTATAAGATATAGTCCTAGTCCATATAGTCCTATAGTCAAAATCTTTGTAAAAGCGCATAATATCAATAATTGCTGAAGTGAGACAAGTTAACATTAAAAACAAAAAAGTTGATGGAGATCTGGTGGGGATCTGGTGAGGATCTGGTGGAGATCTGGTGGGGATCTGGTGGAGATTTGGTGGATATCTGGTGGGGATCTAGTGCGGATCTGTTGGAGATCTGGTGAAGATCTGGTGGGGATCTGAAGAGGATCAGGTGGGGATCTGGGAGAGATCTGGTGGGGATCTGGTGAGGATCTGGGGTGGGCCAGGTGGGGATCTGGTTTAGGTCTGGTAGGGATTTGGTGGGGATCACCAGAGAGTGGCTGCATTGAGGTCAAGTTTTGAATTTTGTGCTATAAACTATAATGTTATCTGTTAGACAGTGATTTAGCAATGACTTAACAGTGACTTAACAGTGACATAACACTGACTTAACAGTGACTTAACAGTGACTTAACAGTGACTTAACAGTAACTTAATAGTGACTTGACAGTGACCTATTATTTTTAAAATTATATAACATTTATTTATAAAGAATCCAATAGGTGTATTTTGCCATTACTTAAGTCGGTTGTATGAACGTAAAGAGCTTCGCTCGTGCCGTGCGTCCCCTGACACACACTCTATTTTTTATTATTAAACCCTTGGAGAGGGTGTATTGAAATTTTTCAGATGTTTGTAACGCATGGAAGGAAGCATCTCCGACCACATAAAGTATATATAATCTTGATTAGCGTGACGCGATGAGTTGATATAGCCATGTCCGTCTGTCCGTCCGTCTGTCCGTCCGTCTGTTTCTATGCTATCTCCTCCGTCAGTTTTAAACTTTGCTCGAAGTCTTTTGGTAAAAATACGCTGCACATTTGTCGGAACCGGCCGGATCGGATGACTATAGCATATAGCTGCCATAGGAACGATCGGTTGAAAAAGTAGTTTTAGTGAAAAAAATCTTTTTGTTTTCAATGGTAGCGTCTGTGTACGTTCCAGTTATGAGTATTATCTGTCTCAACACAATTTTGGAGAGTTTGATCAATTTTGGATGAATAAATCGTATAGCGGCCATATAAAAAACTGGCAGGAATATATCATACTCCAAAGGAGGGCTTTCCTCTATTTTTTTAATTGCACCTTCTTCTAAAAGACACAGCTACAATATAATTGAATAGAAGGAAATACAAAATAATGGGGTATAAAAAAAGAAATTCCGATCCGGTGGGGCCGCTGCTCGCAGCTTTAATGATTGAAAGGAATTTCAAAAAATACTAGGGGCTATGCAAGTGCAAGAGTGCGAAGAAAATAAGACCTAAAGCCTTCACCGGAAAGGTTACCACTGAGAACCTCCCTACATAGAATGCGAAATGGACAGTTAGAAGCATATAAAGAAGAAGCGACAGGAAGCCTCAAGGGAATAAAGTTCCGTGTTCGTCTTGAAGGGACATTGAAGTATACGAGCCCGAGTAAGTACTCCCGCGTCTATATTACCCTTTATAAGTTTGTTTAGAAACATTATACCTAACATAGTTCGTCTATGCTCAAGTGATGGTAAGTCTAAAAGCTTAAGTCTGGAAACATAAGGAGGAAGCCTGAACTGTGGGTCCCAACCCAGATTGCGAACAGCAATCAAGAGGAACTGTTTCTGGGCAGATTCGATGCGTTTACACAGGGTAAGTGACTGAGGGTTCCAAATGCGCGAACCAAACTTCACAATGGGCCTCACAAGGGATATAAACAAGAGCTCGGTCGTGTAGGGATCATTGAACTCCTTAGACCAACGTTTAATAAAACCTAGCAAGCCCATGGCTTTATTTACAGAAAGTTCAATGTGAGTGGCAAAAAAAGTTTATGGTCGAGGGTAATACCCAGGTCATGGAAAGATTCAACTCGTTCAAGTTGATAAGAATTCAATAAATAGTTAATCAAAAGAGGGATTCTACGATAAAAGGTCATTAATTTACATTTGTACCTGTTCAAATGCAACAAATTGTAAGAGCAGCACATATATATAGAAATCAAATCAACCTGAAGCAAAGCAGAATCGTTGGGCGAGTTATGGCTCTGAAATATTTTTAAGTCATCTGCGTACATCAATGCACGGGAATGCTTAATTACATTAGGCAGGTCATTAATAAATTACACGAAGAGAAGAGGTCCAAGATGGCTACCCTGGGGAACTATAGAGGTCACAAATACCGGAAAAGAAGTGCAACTATTAAAGACAACTTTCTGAGTTCTGAGCTCCGCTGCCCCCACCTTTTCGGAAAGCTGGCTACGCCCTTGGAATCCGTGCTGTTTCGGTGATATAAAAGGGGAACAGGAATGTTGTAACTGAGATGTTATAATTTGCTCAAAGAGTTTAAGTATTGCACAAAGTTTCGCAATGCCCCTATAGTTAGAAATGTCAAAACGTAAACCTTTTTTATGTAAGGGGATAATGAAAGATTCTTTCCATGGAGCTGGAAACTTAAACTGTACAAGTGATTTGCAAAACAAGATGCGGATAGGGTAGGCAAGCAAGTCTGCGCATTGTTTTTAGATGACTTGAAGTTTTAAGAGAAATCACATGCGGAGACTTACTGCACTATGTGAGTTTCACAAAATGTTTATTTAATCGGGAATAATAGGAATATTTCTTAATGGTAGTTACAGATAATCGGTTGACACTAAACTCACAGATGGCTTCACTTTAAATCTCAACCACTTCTGCTCTCAACGACGACTTGATATTCTCTGCCTCCCTCTGTGTAACACCCCTTCAGTTCCAAAGGAACTACCGCCCTAGTTTTGCTAGCGAAAAGCTAGCGGATTCGGCGGTAGTTATTCGCTAGTGTCCAAGTTATCCGGGCTGTAGACAGTACGAACGAGCTGACTGACATGCTTAAAAACAAATCGAAGACAGAAAATGCGTTTCGCTTTAAATTTCTTTCAGCGAGTGACCCGACAAAAAGAATAGGAAAACAAGTAAGAACATTGCTATCCCTTTTGTGTGTGTGTCTTCTTTTTCAATTCGTATTCTGATTAGCGTCAGAAATTATTTCTTGTTGTGACGCATAACCGAGTATAATTAAAAAAATACTGTAATCTAATATTTAAAGTGCAAAGTATCATCAACTATAATAAACATCATCAATATTCAATTACAGGTAACAATATTAAAAGAAAAAAACTGATAAAAAACATAATATATTTTGTTTGTTATTATTAAAATTTTTTATTGATACAGAACAAGGCGATAAAATCAATAGTCTCTTGGAGTAAAGGCAAAGGCCGAGGAAGGAAGTTTTTTGCGCTCCACATGTATGTTTTATAATTATATTTTAATTTTTATTATAATATTTATAATTTGAATTACTTTTTCAGCCAGCATACCCCCGGAGGGAAACCAAACCCTGAGGGCAGTTTCTTGATGCTTTAGATACAAATAAAAAGCCCATTATGAAACTGAAGTGTGTAATAAAAAATAAATAAACACTACAATATTAATTATTATTTAAATTAAATGAATTGATAAATATTTTGGAGCATATTAACTTACAGATAACTAGTAGTTACTGCGGTAGCTAGCTACGCTACTGATAACAAGTAGTTACTGCAGTAGCTAGCTACGCCACAGATTACTTTTCGGTAGCGTTTCGCTAGCTCCAGAATCGCTAACGTTTCGCTAGGACATGCCCATACAAAAGTAATCTGAGCGGTAATCCAGCGGGTAGTCAGTAAGGGGTTACCAAATCGCTAGCGATTCGCTAGCGCTGCGCTAGCTACAAGAACTGAAGGGACACGATCTTCCTTCTCTCACATGCTCGCTCTAGTGTGACCAACTCACGGTGAGCCCAAAATGCTAGCATGCCCGTCTGACACTACCCCATTCCCACTCGTATATTTGGGTGTGTTCCAGAAATCTAGAGGTTTTCGTGAAAACGTTATTATTTCATATTCGGGGGTGCCACAGAAATCACTAGCGATTTTCGTATAAACTCTTGTATTTTATATTTAAACTGTTTAAATTTATATGTGAAGTGGCACCAAAAAGCACGCCGTCTCAGCGGCAGAGACGTTTCATATGATCGAGCAGGCTTACCCAGATGTTGCTTGAGCAAGAAGTTCGGTGGCACCTGGTCTTCTTGGTCCGGGAAGAGGTCGCCGATGAAGACCGTGCTGGAAGACCTTCGACTTCAACAAACACCGACAATGTGACTCGTGTGCGCAAATGTTTTGAACCCAGACCGTCGACTAAGTATTCGATTAATTGCCCAGATGTTAAATTTAGCAAAATCTGTGGTTCATGACATTGTGACGGGCATTAACATGCGCGAAGATGGTCCCAAAGTAAATTGAAAAGTGACCTCTTGTGAACAGCATTTGAAGGCCGGCATCCCAACGCTAAACGAATTTAGGTGAGCTTCATAAAAATTGATGGTTTCATTCCGTGGTATCAGATCAAAGAGGGCAATACCTTTACAATTCTAATAAACAGACAACATTACCTTTTTTGAATACAGATAAGATTTATAACTGGAAAGTATAAACACGTTGCTCCATGAAAAACCAAAATGTTTTGTACAACTACTTTTTTTCGACCGCTGTTATGATTCTAAAACAGATGCTAAAGTATCGAGATTCGGCCGGTTCCGACAAATTGCAGCGTATTTGTACTCAAATGACTTAGAAAAAGAAATTTGGTTTAGATCCATAGCTTTAAAACTGACGGATGATTTATGCCTAGAAACAAACGGACTGACGGACATACGGACATAGCCATCGATTTTAATCAAACTCTGCTCGACACGCTGATCAAGAATATATATACTTTATGTGGTCGGAGATGCTTCCAATCTTACCGTTACAAACAATCTGGACTATTTTAATATACCGTCTCCAAGGGTGTAAAAATATGCGGCCCCAATGCACCATGACCTATTTCAAATTAAGTCTACCGCAATTTGTCGAACATATCAGTCGACATATCAGTTACTCAGGGCAAAAATGACTTAAATATCTCCATTCACGTCAATTAATAGTGCATAAACATCAATGTTAACATATTAACATAAGTTGGCAGACAGCGCATGATGTCCAGGTACATATAAGTTAAATTTCTACTCGGATATTTATTTCCAGTTTTTCCAAGATTATAGATATTGCGAAAATATTTGTAATTTGAGATTGATATCTTGAAAATAGTAAAAATTAAAAAAATAAAAAAAATTTATTTTTAATTCCTTAAAAAAAAATAAAAAATTTAAAAAAAAAAATTTATTTTTAATTCCTTAGATCTCGATGTTTTTACATTGTGTGTTATTTTCGAACCCTGCTTCTTTTATACATTCGATATGAGGTGAGAATATTTGTATATGTCGTTATTTGATTTTACTGGTTCACTTTCATGTTAGTGATAGAGCGACATATTTCAGTCGTCCTGAAGTCGATATTACTCAAAAATCCTTCGGCTTTTAGTTAAATCATCATTTGTTCATACTTTTATAATAAGCATTTTAATTTCTAATTTTTTTACATATTTTAAAAAGAGAGAAAAAAACCCTTAACATTTTGGTGTGTTCTGTTTATTTGACTTCTTTTGTGTGCTCACTTAAACTGTCAATTTATGTTGTTGTAGGCAGACAAATTAAGTGCAGAGATAAAAGTCATGACCATCTGCAAAATTAAATATACTGTAGTATGTCCCTAAAGAAGATGTCTGGCCATATAAGGTTTGTCATCGGCAAAGCTGGACGCTCCTTTGTGGCATTCCTATACTTATAGTTCTTGTATTCGATTAAGCTCCATCAAAGACGACGGAAAACGTTCTGTCAGTAAGGAAGCTGCGTACCGAAATTTAAAGCGCGGAATGCGTTGGCTGGCAAGGCACATCTCAAACTGATTGGCCGGTACGATTTAACATCTTAAGAAATCATCCGGCCTTGTAGATCACTACGATCTGGGCCTTCTTTCAGGCCCTCGGAATGTGCCCGAGCGGTAACTTTGTCGTGCCAACTCGCATTCAGCATGGGTGGACAGCAGGAACTAGTTACAGGTGCTCGGGAAGAACACTGTAATGGGTTTCACTTCTAAACCTTAAATATAAAATCATATGAAACAGGTTCTGTTCATGTACTTTAGATAGTGCCAAAACTAACTTTAACAGGATATGAAATAATTAAGCTAACTTCTACCTTTTCAAAATCCATATGCAAAATATATTGTTTTTAAATTTACAACCAATTTATTTTAATTATTTTTTTCAACAACAATATTTTATACTGTCGGCCGTT
This sequence comes from Lordiphosa stackelbergi, assembly GCA_018904235.1. Lineage (NCBI taxonomy): Eukaryota > Metazoa > Arthropoda > Insecta > Diptera > Drosophilidae > Lordiphosa > Lordiphosa stackelbergi. The sequence continues at coordinate 36,096 of JAEIFU010001849.1, read as the reverse complement.
GGTGTTAAAACACTTTTATAGTGTCTCCGTCAAAAAAAACAAAAAACTAACCATTGCTTTAAATGTTTTAAGAGCTCCAATTAAAATAATTTTTAACTTAATTTTGAGGCAAACACACGCTCTTGTTTCGGACACCGTCAACGACTCGCACAAATCATTAGACACGAAACTGGCTAGCAGATCTCTGGCGGTCTGTGATGCAATCGAAATGTGTGTCAGCAGCTTCGTTTGGCAGCCTCTGTACACGCAAGGCTTAAGCTTTGAGAAGCATTTAATGTGCTGCAGATCGGAGCTGAAGTCGCACTGGTGGATTTTCCGCTTTTCATTTGCACTTTCCATCACTGGCACCATGACATAATTATTTGTGTGTTTACTTTACAAAAAACCACTCGCACCCGTTTAGCCTGATTGCGTTTACCGCAACCGGACTTTGTCCATAGGTGGTGGATTTTTTGTGGTTTTCCATTATGAGATGTGAGGGGTATCAACACTTAGGTCAGAAGTTTGATGAGGCATAGATTGATCCAAGATGATATAAAAATTTTAGGCAAAATTTGGTTCTCTCAGTTACAGTAGACGTTTGTATGAAATGGGAACCCCAACAATCTTGTCAAAGGTAATAAGAATCAACCTTTCTATCTGTCAGCTTTGAAGCAGTGAGTTCCAATATGCATGCCCGCGGTAGATATGAACCAATGCATGTGCTAGTTGGTTTTTGTAGAAGTGAACTTTTAGCAATAGTTTTTTATACCCGTACGTAGACTAAAAGGTTTAAGCGTGAAATGTATATAACAGGCAGAAGGAATCGTTTCCGACCATATAAAGTATATATATTCTTGATCAGCATCAACAGCCGAGTCGATTTAGCCTTGTCCGTCTGTTCGTCCGTCCGTCCGTCCGTCTGTCTGTATGAACACCTAGATCTCAGAGATGGTAAGAGATAGAGTTTGACATGTATGGGACAAATGCTCTTTTATCTGCCGCAGATCAAGTTTGTTTCAAAATTTGGCCACGCCCCCCCGCAATTTCGAAAAAACGTTATATCTCCTACAATTTGTAAGATCGACGATTCGTACCTTGTAGAGATAGTTAGTAATTAGCACAATGAATCGATTTGCCGAAGAAATGATATAGATCGGATGAACGGTTCTCAAGTTATGAGCAAAAAAGTGAACCAAGCCCCCCCGCTACCACTCCTACCACCCTAAAAAAATGTTGCATACTTTTCGGATGGCCACACTAAAGAACACAGGAACACTGTTGAACATGTTTTTTCATGAGTAACGGGTATATCGATGTCGGTTAGAGCCGACTTTAACTTACGCTCTCGTTTTTGCTGTAAAGATCCATAATTTGACTGACTGGACGAAAATTTGAAATTAAAGTAATTTAAAATATTTGGTTCATAAACAATGTTTGGAATCACTCGTGCAGCTCTCTAATAAACATAATAAAAATATCTTAAATTAGCAATGACAATACTGCATCACTCCAGTTCAGCAGGAAAGTTTATTCACCCAAAAAAAGTTAATCACCATAATGATACTATAAAGTCGTCACTTTAAAACTATTTAGTATAAAGTGTTGCACAGTATTCGAAGTATCATATTGCAATTTTTTTGTTTTTGAATTGACATCAAACTTATGGAAATCAAATATATAATTTTATAAGCAACTAATAGACCCGCGCGCTTCGCTGCTTACTAAATGAATTTAATGTTTAATTTGTATATCATAAAATGTTCCGTTCTACAGAAGGACACAAAATGAAATGAAATAGGCATTCAGACACAGAGTAAAAATTTCTCTCTGCCTATCATTTAAAAAGAAAAAAATTGCACGCCCCTTCCACGCACATTTTTGTCTACAAATTCATAGTATAGATACAATATTAATGTGAGACTCTGTTGCACAATATTATTACCAACATATTATGGTTTTAGATTAAATTTAAGATAAGAACTCTTTTATTTTGGTGTAAAAATCAGGGTTCGTAAATATCACACAATGAACAAAACATCGAGTTCTAAACAAAGTAAGAAACATAAAACATATAACATAAAAACATAAAACAAACATTCTATAAAATTTTAGTCAAAATAACGAACATTGTCTAATTACACAGGCGTTTTAAACACTTTACACATTCTAATACTAATACTAAGGTTCAGTCGCGCATTATTAGTGAACGTCTAAAGCCGCTTATTAACACACTGATTGGACCTTATCAGTGTGGCTTTAGACCTGGTAAATCCACCACAGACCAGATATTCACACTACGACAAATTCTGGAGAAGACCTACGAGAGAGGCATCAACACACACCATCTTTTTGTTGATTATAAATCAGCCTTCGACACGCCGATAAGGTCAAGGTTTTTCGAAGCCTTGTCTACCCTTGGTATACCAGCAAAGTACGTTCGTCTTTGCATGATGACGTTGAGAAGTACACAAAGCACCGTCAAAATAGGAAAGAACCTTTCCGAGCCATTTGATACCAAGAGGGGTTTTTGGGCAGGGCGATACCTTATCGTGTGACTTCTTCAATCTACTGATGGAATATATACTGCGCCGGTGCCCACATGCCAACAGAACGGGCGCCTTTATTTTTAAAGATCTAATGCTACTCGCTTATGCCGATGATATTAACATTATCGGCAAAAACGATCGGGCGGTAAGCAGGACGTTTTCAGAGATTGAGAGGCAGTCTGAAATAATGGGTTTAGCGGTAAATGAGGACAAGACGAAATACCTAGTATCCGCGGACAAAAAGTCCTTGCGTCTTGGACAATCTGTTACAATGGAAGAATACAACTTTAAAGTTGTAGAGGATTTTGTTTACCTCGGAACGACGATAACCAGCGACAACAACATCAGTCTGGAAATCCGACAAAGGATCACTCTTGCAAACCGATGCTTCTACGGGCTAAGTAGGAGCTCAAGAGCAGAGACCTCAAGCGAAGAACAAAATTAGCCCTATACAAGTCGCTTATCATCCCAGTCCTGCAATACGGCGCAGAAGCATGGACAATGACAGCAGCGGATGAAGCGGCGATTGGCGTGTTTGAACGAAAGATTCTTCGGAGGATTTATGGACCTTTAAAAGTTGGCGATGATTTCCGCATTCGAAATAATGACGAACTGTATGAGCTCTATGGGGACACCTGTCTGGTCAAGCGCATAAAGCAACAGCGGCTGCGCTGGTTAGGACATGTCACCAGGACGGGCGAAGATGCTCCAGTAAGGAAAGCTTATTATTCGAAGGCGGCTGACTACGGAGGAAGAGGCAAGCAGGGGAGACCTCGACTAAGATGGGATGACCAGGTGCGGAAAGATATTTCCAAGCTTGGCGTGAAAAACTGGTGCGCCGGGGGGGCGGCGGGGGCGGGCGTCGGTGTTTATTGACATTTTGAACATTTTATATCCCGACACCCGAAAGCGATAACATTTTTTGAACACTGTGACTACAAATTATATACCTGTGTATGGTTATCAAATTATGCTTTGCATTTGTGCTTGGGATTGAACTCGTACTGATACAAAATACAGCTATTGTTTGAAATTCTGAGCAAAATGGGAAGACCGAAAAAATGCGATACCAAAGAGCTGGTCTGGTAAAAAGACAATTCAAATAAAGGTGCTAGCAGTTATGCAACAAGGACTTGGCTAATACTTCCGGGAATATTTAAGAATGGCAGCATAAAATATCGTGTAGCGAATATTTAAATTCAATTAAACAACACCATATTTGAATAAGCTTAATATACTCAAAAGGCATTATTTGTTTTCTGGGTGCTTGCATTTTAACTAGTGTTAGTTCTTTTTGGTCGTTTTGAGGGTTTAAAGCAGGGTTTGCCAAGAAGAACGACGGCAAACAATAAGCGGCGCAAGTCAGTTCCAACCTGCAGGCCAGCGACTGAAAAGCAATTTGCGCTCTTGGGACAAACCTCGGCATGCGTTCGACTCGTGTCGGTGTGAATAGCGCAATGCGATCCATGCGGGCCAGGCGTGGCCTTCGCTGATTTAAAGACTCATCCGACTCGGTAAAGTGGCTTGAAACATTCTTAATGCACTTTTTTATATTCTTCACCATCGGTCATCCATGGCATTTTATCGCGGTTCTGTATTAGCAAATTAAAAGTTCTGCGGTCATCCAATTATCAGTTTTGAATCACTGTTTTATAAGTATTTACCGGTTCTATGGAGATCCTTGAGCTAGAAATACCCTGATACTCTGGGTCCTAAGATTTAATGATTGCCATCCGATATTACCAACCCCTGGTAGAATCGATATATAGCTGATTACTATGTAGATATGTCTTAAAGGTACAAACATTAAACCTAAGCAATTGCGTAAGATATGAGGACACCTCGAACTGCGGGAAAGGTAAATAAAACAAAGTCCTTTTTTTTAGTTTAGTGAAAATTCGAAGCCCAGAATCTGAAAGACTAAAAGAAGCTCAGCTATTCAAGCCAAATATTTATTTAATTTAAATTTGTAAGAAAAGTTCAATTTGTAGTTCCAGTGTTCAAAATGTTACTGATTTCGTGTGTCCAAATGTAAAATGTTCAAAATGTAAAATAACATTTTTTGTATTGTGTTAAAAATGTAAGTGTTAAAAAACACTTGTCATTTTGAACTGTTCAAAAGTGTTATTTATCAGTGTTCGTTATTCTGACACTGTTCAAAACATGTTTAAACACTCATGTTATTTATATATAAATAACATTTTTATTCTTTTTCAACAATGTATTTTATGTGTGTGTTATTTACGATATATGGCTATACTGACAAGTTTCTCTATCTTCAATTGTGATCTGTAGTTTCATCCGAGTCGACCAGAAACTACTTAAATACATAGAAAAATAGATCTCCAAAACTTGCAGCTTTTGGTCGTTATATATTTTATAATAAAATCAAATGGCTGCACCCCATTTGAGCTTTCAACCTCAAAAACATTTGCTTTAATTTTATACATTTTATTTAGGCATCTTCTAATTCCCATCACGTATACGCCGCAGTAGCCCAAATAGTTTAACTCAACTTAAATTGTCAGGGACACTGCTTTTACTCCTCAAATCACAACCGGTCTCAGAATATATTTCTAGCACACGACTAGCTGCTTCCGTTCTTCAAGAGGAAACCGTTTTTCAACCAGCTGGGCACAACAAGTTTTTCTCTGACAGAACCCCATAAAAAAAAATTAAAAAATACACCGAATTTATTTTATCATAGTAATCAAAGTTTCAAAATCAAATCAGGCCAATTTATGGGAACAGCAAAAGTAAACGGTTTCCTGGTTGGCCAAATGGCTAACTGAAATCAGGTTTGTGGGGCAAACAGCCATATACATGCATACGCTGCGAAGGTGGTGCCCATGATGTAAGCGAATGCCCGCTAAGGCAGAGCCGGCAGTAGTGGAACACCTGGAAAAGTCCGTCCACTCACCTGCACCTTCATCACCTCGCGCATTTCCGTCTTGAATGTGGCACAACGCGGTGGAATCTCCAGGCACCAGCTGGAGGAGCGTACGCGAACTGGTTGCATTTCGGGAATTTGTATATGCTCCACGTAGGGCTCTTCGCGTATGCAAATGTTGCCGGGACCAGGACCTGGGCCAGGAATGGAGGCCAAGGCCAGGCTGGCGGGTTCTATTTCTTTGAGATGAGTATTGATGCGTAGGGTGTTGTTGTTGTTGTTGTTTTGCGTGAAAGATTGCAGCGGTAGTCGACTTAAAATCAGTAGCAGAAGGCTTAATTGTTGAACATTTAATGGTCTGCAAAGGTGCATTTTGAGGTTGGGTTGATGAACTGATCTGAAAATTATGTCAAGAGCCAAGCACTTCAAAAGTTGTTGTTTAAATTTTAGCTCAATTATCAAAATTTTTGTTATATTTATTTAATTTTTTTACCGCGTTTTGTAATTTGCGTAAATTTTTTTTTATCATTGACTTGACTTTCTTTCTTCGGAAGAACGTTTTTCCGCTCGATTTCTGTTGCGTGTATGCTTGGAACGCGACTCTCGTTGAAACTGTTTCCCTGTTGGCAGTGATTCTATTACACACTCGAGTGTTCCTTCTCCAAAAAAAAAAGTAAAACAAAATATGTATAACACTCAGTCACGCACACACACACATAATTGTCATTGCAAATTGGCGACAGCAACATCGTCGACGAGCTAATGAAGGCCTCGCCGGGGGGCACGTTGAGCGATCGGAGCGGAAGTACGCACTGCGTCGACAATTCTACAAATGAAAGTGAACAAAAAGTCTCCAATGCATGAGTATGAAATAAATAAATAAACTCCCCCAGACTGATCAGGTCTCCACTCTGTCTCAGTCCGATGATGACGATGATTGCATCTAATTGAAATGTTGATAATGTCCTTAACATGCCGCTTGTCAGTGTGGGGCAAAAAACTTGCTTTCGATTTGTGTGCTTGCTTTATTTGCAACATAAACGCTGAAGCTAAACATAATTACTGAAGGTGAAGCATAATATTAAAAAGGAGCCAAAAGGCATCTGTAGGAGAAGACAACTTAGGAAAAAGTTCAAATAATATTTTATTAAAATGTCAGGCACACTGAGAAAAAATAAAATCAATAAAAAATCTATTTTTAAGAAGCTTGCAATATAAGAGAGGTTACACGTTAAATACAATGACACCACGACTCCAAGGTAGCGATAAATACCACATGGAATGCCTAATTTGCAAAAAAGGATGTAAAAGATATACAGACGTTGGAAATGCATTTCTGTTATATAAGAAAAGTCATGAACCTCCCAAAACTTGTAGCAATGCTTCTCTTGCAAAGTAGATCGCAATTCTTTGATAACGTTGGAATTACAAGCACAAACAGATGGTGGAAGACCTGGCAGTAGCAGCACGAATGAGATTTATAGATCAGACAAGAAATAGTGAAACCCGAAATTACTACAGGAGCTTGAAATATGACATGGGAGTTCAAAACTAATTTTCGGCCGTTTTATACATAGATTTATTTAAATAAAATTTTGTAAAAACTAAAAATAAAACGAGAAAACAAGGCTAACTTCTTCCTTGTCTTAGTTTTAACACACTTGAAAGAGCTTGCTCCAACGATTGGTGAATTCAGAATCTGAATTTTTACTTCTAATTTTCAGCACGCTACAATCAAACACAAAAATAATTTCTCACTAAGACCCATTTTCCGACCGAAGTGTCATATGGCAGCCAGTCATCCGATGTGCGTCAAATTTATTAGATTTGTTTGATCTGTATCTGGCATAAATTCGATAACATAGTTTTACACTTGTAACCTGGTACATTAACAAACTTTTTGATCAAGACGACCACGCCCACGTTTTACGCCCATAGAAGGTTAAGTCTGAGTCGGAATATTTATCTGTCACATATGTCCGTGCGTCTGATTTTATGCTATCTCTCCGTAAGTTTGAAAGCTATCTTTACCAAACTTTGCACAAAGTCCTTAGATACAAATACACTACACATTTGTCGGAACCGGTCGGATCTAATAACTATAGTGAACTAGTTTCAGTGAGAATGAGACTTTATACAGGATTGGTTCATGTTCTCGCAATACCAAAACGAAAAAGTTTTTTGTTTTGAAAAGCTGTTGGTCGCTGGAATGAAATATAATTGCCAAATAACGCATTCATACAGTTGCTAAATGTACACAAAGTGAATTTCTTTATCTCTGTGATCCATTTAGAAAATGTTAGTTAAATTTGATTTGCGTTAAAGTCTTTAATTGATTTACAAGGAATAGTTTTAGGTAATGTGTCCAGAATTTGGCATTGCCCAGCCAAACCGAAAAGTGAAACCTAAAAGTCAGCCGCTCTCTTCTTGGACTGTTCCATTTTCGATCGTTTCGCTTGGAATTGTGAATTCTCTCTGATGTATCGAGTGTCAAACTCGTTTGGTCCAGTAGTTTGCAAAAGTAAAAAGAGAGCAATTTTATTCGGAATTGGGGACACAAAAACAAAACCGAAGTCAAGCTGGCGCCCTCTACATATCGACCCCTGTGCGCGGAAAAATCGTATGTGCCAAAAACTAAATTTTACAGGAGAGGCTTTTTTCTACTTTTCGATGCGATGGCTGGCAACATCACTACCAATCTTTAGATGTGCAACATTTATCAATTTATTTAAGTAAACTCATAACTATTTTTGTGAAAAAACTGATCATTTTCTTAATAACTACTTTTTGGCACATACGATGTTTTTGCCCACCAATTTTTCAAGGGCATTATCAAGTTTGGCACTTACGATAATTTGTGAAATAGGTGAAATTGTACAAAGTATATAAAAACAAAATAAAAAGAATATTTTTTTATGAAAGATCAATGAAAAATAAAATATTCATAATTTTTATTTCAAGTATGTACTTATAAAACTAAAATAAAGAAAATTTTCAATTTAACAAAGTCTTATTTTACCAAAGTAAATAAATAGATTAGTCTTCTTCGTCACTCTGAACCAAAGAGATTTTTAAATTTGACGAATGTTGCAGATTTAAGTATTCATCCTAATATTTCGGTGTAATACTATTTTTTAAGCAAAGGTTTTGTAAGTCAAGATATTTGTTGGTCGAAATACATAAGGTATTATGTTATAATGATTTTATCTTCTCGAAAAAATTTAGATTGGTAATAGTCTTTTCTAAAAACTATCGAAATAACCATATTGTAGTTCAATTAAACCTGAATTTTTCTGAAATTTGGCGATGTGCAGCCAATTTGTGTTCAATTTAATTTCACTGGGAAGTAATTAATTCGCGAATGACTTCCAATTTGGAAAATCGGTATGCCCCATTTGTTTTCTTTTTGTTTTTATTTTCTTAAAAAAATGCACTTGCTATCATCCTTGTCTTTGATGTGCATCTAAACTTCATTTGTTTTCATGCTATATTTTTTGTCTTCTTGATCAAGAAACTTAATATTTTCGCACTTAGTGCACTTATCTTTTTGGTAAGTGAAAGCCAATACTACAATCTTTTTTAAAAATCCGTCTAAATACACAAATCGAAACAATAGAGCTGCTGAGGTTTTCATCTTTCATGAATTGAGTATAGCACTTATAAAGGTTCTGAATGTGTATGAATTCCTGCGACAAATAAACTTTGGTGCTTTTGGCTCTGCAATAATGTGATGGCACTGCAGGAAGTTTCTCGAAGTATGATTTTAAGAGTTATATTTTCTGTTTAAGCGTTTTATTGTGAGGGAACACATTTGGTTTAGGATCAACTAACGTCCACACAGAACAAATGCAAAAATGTACTGCTCAATTTGAAAACAGGAAAACAAGGTATGAAGGATGAAATAAATTTGAAAAGTTCCATCCCACAGCGTAAAGCCCCATACGGACATCAGAAGTTGCGAGAAGTTTCATACAAAAATTGAGGGAAGAAGAAGCAGAAGTTACAACTTTGCCTCTTGAACTTTTTGCATGTACGGAAGTGCGAAGTTGAATGTTACATTTAACAGACAATGTTGCACTTAACAGCACATTTGTGGAGATTATGTAAATTGGCTGTGGGCCTTATTATGCTTGAGCAACAGACGCAGCATTGAGAATGCACCATGTAACTTCACTCTGCTTCTACCTGCACCGACCAGCTGAAGTGCTTTCAGCAAAAATAATTTGAAAAATACATATAAAAAACATGGCAGAAAAACAAGAGCGAAATAGTTGTTTTGAATTATTTTTTCATGACGAAAAAATGTCTTTAATTTTGGCGGTGAAAAATCGGAATGTCATTTGTGATCTTTTCCACCCCAAGCATTCGGACTTAAATTTTGTGAACAAGGCTTGAGGAGAAGTGGCCGAGCATCTACAAAAAATCAACTTGGCATTAAAACAAAATACAATTGATAGATCACTGTGACCTACCGCCAACTAAATTAAAAATACCAAATACTGAAATTTTTGGCTTATTTTTTTTAAGTCTGGTAACACAACTCTTACGTTCCACGGCGACGAAAGATAGGGGAAAGTTAGCTAAATTACGAACTTCGGATGTCCGTATGGGCCTTAAGGATGTAAAAGCGTGCTCTCCTTACTCGCCCCATTGCCATCAGCTCTGCCAATTTAGCTATTTTCCCACCAGACTGTTGAATATCAGTATTGTGTGGCACATACGATCATTTCGCCCACAAGAAAAAAACTCATCACTGGCACATTCGATTAAGTTAATTTTGTTCCGTAACCTCCGGCGGGCGTGGCAAAAAATGAAAATAAACTTGATCTGCCTGCATTTGTTCCATACATGTCAAACCTTTATCTCTAACCATCTCTGAGATGTGTTTGTTCATACGGATGGGCAGACGGACTTGCCTATATCGACTCGGCTGTTGATGCTGATCAAGAATATACATACTTTATAGGGTCGGAAATGATTCCTTCTCCATGCTACATACTTTTGCACAAACTTAATATACTCTTCTATGTACCTTCGGTACAAAGTATAAAAATTTCGTGCATGCTGAGTGGGAGTTGCATTGATTTAAGCTAATGCTTATATATTCTAATAAATTTTCATAAATCCTCGTCATATCGAAGAAACTAATTAACGTTTGCTCGGCCATTGAGTTAAACTAAAAAAAAATTATGGCAAAAATTTAAATCTCATCATAACTACTTAACCAAGTTATCTTATTTATTTTCAGCACCAACTCAGCTTCTGTATGCCTCTTACTTAGCTTAAGTGTCTTTTATATGTCTTAGATAAACTCATAGAACAATGACTCGAACTGTGCGCAGCAATCTATGCCCACGCTTGTGTTGATTGTCTTGTTTACATAAAAAGTTGCAGTTGCAATTTAAAAAAAAAGGAAAAAAACCAGTTGTTCGAATACAGTTTTGTTTATTATTTCATTTGATTAAATTGTGAGCAATGTGCGTGCGACGCTGGAGTTCCAATGACCCGCAAGGTTTCCCCCCTTTCCGCCAGCAAACTAGTTTGAATTTTGTTGCAGTTTTTGTTTCATTTTATTTATAAATATATTTTTAGGGTGCCGCCTGTCTGGCAATTTGTCAGATTTGCGTTTTTATTTTGAATTTTGGCATTGGTTCAAGTTCAATTTTTTTTTATTCAAGGCGGAAGTTAAACAGTTAACATTTTTTACACTAAATTAAAAAGTAAATAATTGTTAGAAACATTAGCCAGAAGGTTTCTTTGGTTCCTGGAACGCCATTGTAGTAGCCGCCATAGACCTGCAGGCCAGCAGTTTCAATGCTGCGCTTGCAATAATCCCCATCATAGTTCCAGCCGACATACTCGTTGGTACGCAGATTCTCCTGACGCAACCATTCCTCCAAAGGAGCAAAGTATTCGCGTAAAGCAGTGCCATCTAGGCGACCCTCGCCGAGGGTTTCTTGCAGAACCTCCTGCCAGGGCTGCGAGGCACCCTTGGCCATGAGTTGTCTATGAAAAAAAAGATAAAAGAATTAAAGTTTTTATTGAATAAAAATGAGTATGAGTGTATTAAAAAACGTGCGTAGAAAAGCCGTCGAGAAACCGGCAAATAATCATCAAATCAAGAAGCAACGTGCATATTGAGAGATTCTGAGAAAAGAATAAATACGCAGAAATCAAAAAGACGAAGCCAAGGAAGAACAAAAGAAAGCTCTTGCAAACGAAAAACTTGATAAAATAATGCATTGTAAAACCGCTCGCAAACCGTTTGACAGCAGTCGGTTCACGTTGGGTACAGAGACAAAAAATCACAGGGGGCAGCGAAATGCACATAAACGTTAAAGTGTTGTCACATATATTTCAATGTGTGGATGGAATGAACAACTGCTCGAATTTTGATTGGACACCGAAACTATTTAATTTCATTTTTCTTTAACGCCCCCATTGAAATTAAGAATCGAAAACACTTTAGACGAAATCGTACATAAACAGAGGAAAAATATCTAAATAACTTGATTTCATTTTTTAAGACAAATAGTTAAATAAGTAAGGCTGCATCTACAATGTTCGACACATGAGTCATGATATTCTAAACCTTCTCTCAGAAAATTATTAAAAAAAATTTCTTTTCAAAGATTGCGAAGAATTTTCGTGGGGTGTTCATGGTTTCTTTTTAAACGAAGTTTGAAAAATGCATGTTTTATTCAAAAATAAATATATGGGATATTTCATATTAACTCGGCCACCCCATTTTTTTATTTCTAAAAAATATATATGGCTAGTACCATAGACAAAAACACGCGAAAAAGTTTTTCCCCTACCGTCTATAGTTGTTAAGATAATCCGGAAAACACATGAAGCTTTAAAAAAATCATATATTTTAAACGGCGCATCGGATTTAATCGACCAAAAAACGATTTTTCGTTATTTTCACTGCCCTGCACTTGAATAGGGACAAGCATTTTAAAACGAATATACAGCTATTTGACTGAGTTATGTAAAAATAAACTACGGTCGTATTATATCGATATGGAAAAGGCAATTGGCAATTGGGAAGGAAAACAATATCGGTTGAACCATCGGCATTGGCAGAACATTTCCAAAGTCTGCTATGGACACACGAGAGTAACAGTACACTGAGTTTCGCACTACCCAACTACATAGTGGATGCTCTAAATTGCGCTATTACTACACAGGAGATTCAAAGCGCACTGGCAAAGAGTAAGCCCAACAAAGCCTCTGGAACAGATAGAGTCCCCTGTGAGTTCTATAAACATGCCACTGAATCGCTCATCTTTAAGCTCACCGATGCTTTTAACAACATTTTTGAGTCCACCAAAGTACCCGCCAGTTTTCAGGACAACATCGTATACCCTATATACAAGAAAGGAAACCCAACCGAAGCCCAAAACTACAGGGGAATCTCTTTTTTAAATGCAGCAACGAAAGTATTTGCGTCAGTTCTTCTTGCTCGCCTAGTCAATTTCACCAACCGAAACCAGCTCTTAAGTGAAAACCAGATGGGATTCATTAAAGGATACTCAACAGTCGACTGCATCTACGTTCTAACTGCATTAGCAAAGGATTATTTGAGCAAAGGAAAAAAGATGTATTGCTTTTTTATAGATTTCAAGGCAGCTTTCGACACAATAAATAGAGACAGCCTTCTGTATAAGTTAAGCAACTTGGGTGTATCCACCAAAATGGGTGGGTAAATCTAGGCTCGCAGCGGTTCAATGTGCTGATGTATGCGGATGACATTGTCATGATGGCGGAGACCCCAGAAGAACTACAGGAAATGATAGACACTACATACACATACTGTAACACCTGGAAACTTTCTATCAATAGCGAAAAATCGAAAGTACTCGTAGTCCGAAATGGAAGAGGAAGATTTGAGCGAAACGAGAATTGGAGCCTAGCAGGTATACAGTTGGAAGTAGTCAAATCTTTTCAATACCTTGGCGTCACTCTGACGAGCAATACGACCTTCCAAAAGCACGCAGAGCTCAAGAGAAAAGATACTCAAGTGGCAATTAGTAGTACGTGGAATGGACTGCTAAAACGGAAACAAGTGAACATGAGCACGAAATATAAGATGTACCAGGCGACAGCGAGGGCGATCACTTGCTACGCTGCTCAAGTATGGGGCTCTGATAGCTATGAAGATGTAGAACGGAGTCAACGGTATTTTATCAAAAGAGTCTTCCACCTTCCGCAGAATACGCCTAATTACGCAATCCATTTGGAAACTGGTCTGCCGGCATTATTTACCTATACATTGGACATCCGTTTTAAATATGTTCTGAAAACCTTAAATATGCCGGACCGACGATATCCAAAAATTGTCACAAAATACCTGCTGGAGTCAAAAGCACAGTTCTTCAGCCAATGGCTCAAAATGGCAAGCGACTATGAGACCCCGCTGACAATGGAAAACCCAAGCGTGTGGAGATTGGAGCAAAGCAGATTGATTTTTAACATAGACATGAAGACAAGGAGAATGTTGGAGGATCAAGCAAGGAAGAGCTCTGGAAGACAAATTTACAATCTTTTAACATACGACTTAAATGAAAACAATTACTTCCAGGATGATATCGGCTGCTACAGAATAATGCAAATTTTCAGAGCAAGAGTAGAAATGCTTAACCTAAACTACCGCCCACACCTGGAAAATCATACAAATGAATGCACACTGTGCAACTTAAGAGAACGCGAGGATATAGTGCACTTCTTGGGGAAATGTCCAATTTTACAAGAGATCAGGGCAGGATGCTTCGGAACACCGCATTTGAATGTGGAGGAATGCATCAACTTGTTGAACGGAAGCAACTGGACAAGTCTAGCAGCATATGTCAGCCACGCTCAAAAGTACAGGCAACAAATAATGGAAGAAAGTTTCTGGGAGATAAAGTCGCAATCAATGTAAATGTAGTCCAGTAAATGTCTTGTTAATATTTTTGTCATTGTCATCTAAGAGAAATTGAAAAATTGTTATATAAATTTTGTTTTAAAAAAAAAAAAAAACGGGATTTGGTTACAGGAAAAAAGCCATGCCTAAAATATACCAAAATATACTTATACTACTACTACTACTACCCTTGGAGGGGGTGTATTGAAATTGTCCGGATGTTTGTAACGCACAGAAGGAAGCATCTTCGACCACATAAAGTATATATATTCTTGATCAGCATGACGAGCTGAGTTGATATAGCCATGTCCGTCTGTCCGTCTGTTTCTATGCTCTCTCCTTCGTCAGTTTTAAAGCTATCGTAACCAAACTTTGCACGAGGTCTTTTGGTACAAATACGCTACACATTTGTCGGAACCGGCCGGATCGGATGACTATAGCATATAGCTGCCATAGGAACGATCGGTTGAAAAGGTAGTTTTAGTGAGAAAAGCTTTTTCGATTTCAATGCTATCGCTCCCAACCCTCGTAAGTTTTGTATGATTTCGCATAATTTTAATCGAGATTTTTCAAAATCGGACAACTATATAGTATAGCTGCCAAACAAAAGATAGGTCTGAAAAAAAGTCTTAGTGGGAAAACCTTTTTTGTTTTCAATGCTGTCGCTCCCACACTTTTTACAGGTCAATATTATATACTACCACACAATTATGTCAAGTGCAATCCAAATCGGATGACTATTGCGAATAGCTGCCATAGGAACGATCGGTCCAAAAAATAGTTTTAGTGAGAAAACTTTTTTGTTTTCAATGGTAGCGTCTTTATACTTTCCAGATATGAATGTTATCTGTTTCAACACAATTTTGGAGAATTTTATCAAAATCGGATGAATATATCGTATAGCCATATAACAAACTGGCAGCATATATCATGCTCCAAGGGTATTTAAACTTCGGTCGAGCCGAATTTAGCTTCCCTCTATTTTTTTGGTCAATGTTTTGTTTTTATACCCTTGCAAAGGGTATTATAATTTTGCCCAGAAGTTTGCAACGCATTGAAATATTCATTTCCGACCCTATAATATATATATCTGATCAGGGTGACGAGCGAGTCGATTGAGCTTTGTCCGTCCGTGTCCGTCGTCTGTCCGTGCGTTTCTGTCGTTTCTACGCAAACTAGTTCTCAGTTTTAAAGCTACGAGCTGAAACTTGCACAGAGTCTTCTTTATGCACATGCTAATATGTCGGAACCGACCGGATCGGATGACTATATCTTATAGCTGCCATGGAACTATCGTCGAAAAATTGGTTTTGAGAAAAATTTTTTGTTTTTAAGTTAACGTGTCTCACTCAGCGATTATTAATTATGCGCTTTTAGAGATTTAAGTTTGTCAAAATCGGATGACTATATCTTATAGCTGTCAAGGAACTATCGGTCGAAAAGTGGGTTTATTTAGAAAAATTGTTTGTTTTAATGCTGGCGTTCTTCAACTCTGATGTTTAAAACATTTGCAAGGGTATAAAAACTTCGGCAAAGACGAAGTTAGCTTGGCCTTCTCGTTTTTTTCTTTCACATTTCGCACAGTTTGAGTCGAGGACTCCCCACTTCGGAAGTATGCTTTTAATATTTCCCAACTTTCTTCAAGCGAACTTAATATTAGTCGAATGACATTTGACAACCACTAGAAGGACCACCCTGTATGAACAATGCAGCAAATATTTTTAAATTTTCAAATATTTTCACAGTGAAAATTCGTTGTGCAAAAGTCAATTTTTCTGTATGTACTTACTTTAACATATTCCCCGCCGCTGGCTGTCGATAGATGTCGCATTTGTGCAGCGGCTTTCTTGGATCCCCTGGAACATACTGACCCGCTGTTCTACACATTCCTCGATAAATTTGAAATTGCAATACCGTGGAGAAAAAATATCTGCAATTATATAAAAAAAATAAACACACATGAGTAAAATATGATTAATAAATGCACATTAGAATGGCTCCGGTCACGCTTCTTGGCCAGGTCAAAAACTAGAAAATTGTCAATTGTATTCAAGTGAGAGTTGTGTTTTTGTCGTTAAGTAGTATTCTTGTTCATGCTCGCTAGTCGTTGTAGTTGACTTGTAGTTGTCGAGTCCACATTCTGGCTCAAGGTCGAGTTGCTCTAGTAGCAGCAGCTGAAAACCAAAGCAAATTGCAGGCCAATTGGAAAATAAAGTCGCTCGTTTCTTGCATTTCGCAATCAAGTGCAAAATAAAAAAAAAACCTCGGTTTCTGTGGTCTGTGTAATTTGCCATTTGCTTTATGCTCATTTAATTGCATTTATTTTTGTTTTATGGTCAAAGTATTTGTAATGTCATTTTTATTATCTTCATTTTTGGCTTTACGTTAAAGGACTAAATGATGCTCATAATGATATTATTTTTAATGAGAGATAAAACAGTACATTGAATTGGAACCCTGGAAATCAAATGTGCTTCATTTTTCATAGCACTTAAGATTGTATTTCAAGCTTTTCAATGTCTATACTGATTATTATAATTGACCGACTTCTATTACAAAGAACTAACATAGAAATAGATAAAGTTTTAAGTGGATATTGTAATGTGGCTTTTGCAATATCAATATTTTTATATCTTTCTCAAAGTAATTTTAATTCATAATTGATATAAAGAGAAGCGTGAGTTTACTAATACTATAATGATTCCAAATATATCAGAACATCAAAATGCCAGGAGCAAAAAACCTACTAACTCATTTTGAGGTCTTCATCCACTAATAAACTTCTTCATCCACTTTGTTAACAGAATAGGCCAAAGAATATTTTGATTGTATAAAACAGAGTTGTTGTTGGGCACAAAAATAAAGCGAAAGGGCACTGGAGTCACAACCAGTTTTTGTCTTCACTTTTTAACTAGCAATTTGCATTGCATTTTGAGAGGAACAACGGACCGTTGCGTCGGGAACGCAACAGGCCATTGGGTGCCAATCGCTGGTATAAGGTATATTTATATTTTAGTTTCCTCTTTAATGAAATAATTTGATTCTAGAAATTTCCACTCAGTTGATAAGTTTACGCATTTTATTTTTTTCAAAACTAGCTTACTCTAGTTGTCCATATTTGGTCTGTATATAGATTTCCAGTTTTCAGCATAAGTATCAATTAATTTCAATTCCAATTCAAATGTGTAGACATTTTCATTTGATGTGAATGTCACGTTAATGTGAACATGTTGAGGTCACATTCGGTTGGCTCAGGCTCTGGTCAGTAATCATAAGTGGTGTTATAGCCACGTCTCAGAAAGTGGTTCAATGTCCAATGCATTGACCGAACCGAATGACCAACTGACTGACTGAATGAAAGACTGACTGCTCGAAATTGTTGGGCCAATAATTTTCGGGCTGTAATTCGTGGTTAACATCTTGAGGCTGCTGTTGCGGTTGTTTTCCCATTGTTGCGCTTGACAAAGCGAAAATTGTTTTGTTGTTTTACTTGTCTTTGATGACTTACATTTTGCCGTTGACCTTGACTTTCGTATGGCATGGTCATGAGGAGGAAATGGGGCGTGTTTTCATTTAATTTTTATTATTATTTTGTAATGAAATTGTGGGTTATTATGCAGAGTTACCATTGAAGTTTATTAAAGAAACTGAAGATAATTATTGCAGTTAAATTCCACAGAAGCTAGTTCTGGGCTTGGCTATAATTAAATAAATGCAAATACATTAACATTTAGATAAACAGTATTTTTGCACCCAGAAAAAAAATGTTCGAGGATAAGGAATTTTAGACTGTTTTCAGCTTCATGAATTGGATTTGATTTAACAACTTTAAAGACTTAAATCAATTTTTCACTTAAGATAAGTTTTCAAACATCGGTTTTATTTCGAAGCGAAAATTAAAATACTTGAATTAAGTATCAGTATTCTTGATACAAAAGGTAAAACATAAACTAAGTAATAAATGTTCTTGGCTTGAGATCATTTAATTCGTTAACCGATTTGTTTATGAACCGAGCGCAAGACAAGGACTATACGATTTCTGAAGGCCAGTGTTAAGCTTAGTGCACTGAACGACAGAAAATTCCTTTCTTGACAGTATTTTACATAAATAGAAATACTTTCTAACAGTTGATGAGCATCAAAGCATTCAAAATACGGTATACACCTATGTTCATGCAAAAATTTTGGTCTCTATCTCTTATAGTCTCTGAGATCGACGCGTGCATCATACAGACAGACGAACAGACGTACAGACGGACATGGCTAAATCGACTAGGCTATTGATGCTGATCAAGAATATATATACTTTATAGGGTCGAAAATGTTTCCTTCTCCCTGTTACATACATTTGCACAACTTCATGATCCCCTTTTACCCATTTTTAATGGGCTCAAGTTCTGGGTTATATTTTCTCGGCATTTCATATCTACTTAAAATTATTTCCTAATAAATCTGATCCAGGTCTTGCTTTTCTTTTCTTTTCTTCCTTTAAAAAGCTGTCTTAATAACTGGGTCTTTATAAATTTTTAGCAAAAACTAAGTTTAAATTAAATTACTTTCAGTACAATATATACACATGCCTTAAAGTATATGTGCATTTAAAATGAACTCTTTCTGCTTCTGCTGTTGTAGCCTACTCCCAAAGAAAACCAAAAAACTGGTCAGTTGTCGGAAATCGTTGAAGTTTTCCAATTTGACATGTCAAAATGCCGCTAACGTGGCACAAACACACACAAACGTGTGCAGCAGTCGCAGGCGAGCGAGCCTATGATGTGAGCGGGGCATTCAGCATACGCCCTGTTGGCCAAAGTCGTGGCGCGCCTCGCAAATCTTTTAAGCGCCATTGGGCGTGCGCTAAACAAACTAAAGCAATAACCACACCGACAACTAAATGGTAAACAGCTTCCTTCAAAGATCTGATCGGTTTTGTATTTTTTTTTCCAGCTTAGAAACATTGCGGATGCAGACAAGAAGTCGGGCCGGTTTTTGTCTTGGCCATAAATAGAGCTAAAATTGATGTCGTTTGTTGCACAATGCAACTGCACTTTCAGTTTCAGTTTTAGTTTCGGATTCAATTTCAGTTGCAGCTGCCACATAATAACATTCTTAATTATATCATTATTTATTGTGCTAGATCCGCTTTTCGAACCTAATTAGCATTTAATTTGAGTTCATTTTTGTTTATGTCTCGCCAGTGCGATTGTCCAATAGATCCGTGCAAATAAATCAATAATCCAAATACAAAAACCCGAATCGAAGGCATTCAAGTCGACACGACGTAGCCAGCGAACTTGATCTGATTCTAATTTCGTCGTTGTTGCTCTTGTTGCATAAAGTGTAATAAAAGTTGTTAGGGTTGTTTTAATAATTATTTAAACGTTTATGTATACTTTTGCCTGGATTTGAAAGGCATAAGTGTTTGTACAAATCGGCTGTAAACTATGACGACCGTACATAGCTTAAGTTTTTTATTTAAATTTAGTTTTCTAAAACTAACAAAATATATTTATCCAGAAATAAGAAGGTTTCCTGCATTGAATTTACATATGAAATCTTTAGTATCTGTGAAACATGTTCAAAAATATTCCAACATTTTTTTAAAAAAGTGAATAGTTGACCAAACAAACCATAATTTACTAAAAAATGTTAAAAAAATCGGGATTTATTTTTTTCATAATTCGCAATTATAATTTATAACAGGGACGGTCCCTGATTTTTAAGTATTTAAAAAATATTTGAATCTGGCGCCAGTCAAAACTATGTTTACTTTAAAGGGCACTTATTTTAAATCAAACATAAATATGTTTACATACTGAAAAAAAATACTAGATTGTCGATGTGTACTCAGAAATACGCGAACAACTTTGTCAACCGGTATGCAAATTCATTGGGACAACAACCGTTCAACGGAGAATTAAATGGGCTTTTATAATAAACTTTAAGGAAAAATTGCATAGAATAAAATAGTTAAACCAATGATGGCCAAAGTACAAATTTATCAAAAAAAGTTGAAAGTGCTAGATCTGTAAGCCGCATTTCTCAGCCATCGCGTTAAATAAGTCAAACCGTTAAATTAATTGTATTAGATTATATCTATTGATGTGAGGAAAATTAGAAAAGCGCGGTTTTTGGGCCATAACTTCAGATTTTTAGGGTGTTAGGAAATAGCTTGACCATATATCGGCCTATATATATGATCTACACATTAATACCTTTCAGTTGATATATAAAGGGTGATTATTTAGCTATTATCTTTTTGGCAACACTCGTTTGAACAGCTCACGTACGTTTCGTGATTTGTTTTACTGTCAAACATCTTCAGTTTGGTCTATAATTTAACCATGAATCGTCTTACAAATGAACAACGCTAGCAAATTATTGAATTTTATTATCAAAAGCCAAACGACCTACCGCAACGTAGAATTTTTGGTGAATGGGCTCTTGGAAAGTTGGTCGAAGATCCACTGTTTTACCGAAAAATTGTGTTCAGCGACAAAGCTCATTTTTGGCTCAATGGGTACGTAAATAAGCAGAATTGTCGATTTTGGAGTGAATATCAGCCAGAAGCATTGCAAGAGCTACCAATGCATCCAGAAAAAGTCACAGTTTGGTGCGGTTTATGGGCTGGTGGCATCATTGAACCGTACTTCTTCAAAGATGATGCGAATCGTTACGTAACTGTGAATGGTGAGCGCTACCGTGAGATGATATCCAACTTTTTTTTTGCCCAAAATGCAAGAGCTTGACTTGCATGACATGTGGTTTCAACAAGACGGTGCCACATGCCACAAAGCACGCGCAACAATAGACTTATTGAGAGGCGAGTTCGGTGAACATTTTATTTCACGTTCGGGACCGGTAAATTGGCCGCCTAGATAGTGCGATTTAACGCCTTTAGACTATTTTTTTGGGGCTATGTTAAAGCTCGTGTCTATACAGACAAGCCTGCTTCAACTGACGCATTGGAAGACAACATTGAAGCATTTATTCGTGAGATACCGGCCGAAATGTTGGAAAAAGTATGGACGGACCATTTGAGGCGGAATCACGGTCAACATTTGCATTAAATAATCTTCAAGCATTAAATTATATGGGCCATACTATTGATTCAAATAAAGATTTCATGCATTTTTTAATTTTATGTGTTTTTTTTTAAACATTTCTATAGCTCTTAAAAAATCACCCTTTATAATGTACGTATAAATTTTATATAGAATACGTAGTTAAAAGGATTTTTCGAATCTGGCGCCAGCTGTAAAGTAACTAACCATGAAACTTTGCCGTTTGGAATTGGCGTTAAGCTGTAGGTCCCTTTCTTTTGTGCAAAAAATTTAAGCACATTGGCCAAGAGTCTGGGGCTGTAAAGTTAAGTATTTATACCTGGGATGTAAACCGTTTAGAAGCTAACACTGGTTCGGTTTAGCGGTTCGTGGAGGTTTAAAACCACCGGTTCGGCTTTATAATGGTTTTGGAAAGTAGCGGTTCGGATTAGTGATTCAGTGACAATTTTCAATGCCTAAAGTTCTAACAAGAAATGTTTGGCTTATAGTCATAAATTTAATAAAATTACATAATATAATTATTTAAATAACCTGAACTGACCCGTTGATCATTTCAAAACGCAATGAGCGACTTGGCATATATGAAAAATTAATGCATAAAAACTGTTACAGAGTGCATCTACATAATGTCAAATGTGCCAACGCCGTCCATAAGTTTCAGGATTATCTTGGAAAGCACGACTGCCGTAGATGTTGTAAGCAAATTAATAACGCGTGTTTTGAGTCCCTTCTACCGAAAAACTTAGTTCTTCGAAAACGTTCTGATCTGTTTTCTAAGTCAATTTTTTCGATATATATTCACAAAAGTAGGAATCATATTTATCTGCAGATAGGCGTTTAACCGTATCATATGGCGTTTAACCGTATTTGCGGTTTTTGGTTTGGCTCAGCAATTTTAAAATACACTAGTTCGGTTAACGATTATGAATTAGCGGGTCGGTACGGCTTATATAAATATTTTTTTATTATCTTATCTGTGCACACGCGCCAACAGAAACAAGGACACCTCGACAAAAGACGAATTCTATGAGCGCCTGGAACAACTATGCGAGCGTTGCCCCGATCACGACATAAAGATCGTGCTAGGCGATTTTAACGCGAAAATCGGGAGAGAAGAGTCTTTTGGTTCGACAGTCGGACGATTTTAGCCTTCATGAAACAACCTCCGGTAACGGAGAGAAGCTATTGGATTGCTGCAGGCCGGAACATGATCATAAGTGGTACGAGATTTGAACACCTCGACATCCATAAGGCGACTTGGAAGTCCCCTGATCAACGAACACGAAATCAGATTGATCACGTTGTGATCGACGGAAGGCACTCATCGAGTGTACTAGACGTGCGTGCGATTCGAGGGAGCCAACATAGACTCGGATCATTACCTGGTTGCAGCCAAGGTACGCACGCGGCTCAGTGTGGCAAATGCCTCACGCTCTGGCACACGTCAAGCTAAACGTCGAAGCTGCAATCACAAGGGACCTCTGATGCCTACAAAGCCAAACTCGCCCAACTGCTCAGGAAAACCTCCCATCTTCTTCCGATATATGCGAACAGTGGAATCGTATATCACCTCCATGAGTACGGCTGCCAAGGAGATACTCGGTGCTCCGAGTCCCCTCGAAGTCGGACTTGGTACGATGAGGAGTGCCGACTTGCTACTGCAGAAAAAGACGCAGCCTACAGGAGAACTCTGCAGTCGGGAGCAACGCGGGCTGTTAAGGAGCGATATCGGGAGGGAAAAAGAAAGAGCGGAAGCGCCTCTTTAGAAGGAAAAAGAGCGAGCAGGAAAGGCGCATGCGCGAGGAAGTCGAGATGTTATTCGGCATGAGTGAGACTCGAAAATTTTACAAAAAATTAAGCAATTAACAGAAGGTTTTAAGCCCAGAGTCGCACAATGCAAAGACGAACACGGGAATCTGGTCACCGATCCGCAAGTGGCGCTTAACAAATGGAGAAGCTACTTCTCCAACCTACTGGGAGGCGATGACGAACATGATGCCGCCTCTAGAGAAGTAGCGATGCCACCAATCGACAACATAGAGATAGACCCGCCGACCCAACAGGAAGTCTGCTTAGCCATACAAAGGCTAAAGAACAATAAATCACCTGGCGCTGATGAGCTGCCCGCTGAATTGTTCAAGGCTGGAGGGGAAGAATGGTAAGGTGCATGCACCAACTTCTTTGCCGTATATGGGTTGACGAAAGCATGCCCGACGATTGGAATTTAAGTGTTCTATGCCCAATCTTTAAAAAGGAGACCCTGCAGTTTGCGCCAACTACCGCGGGATCAGTCTCCTTCCCATTGCATATAAGGTTCTGTCGCGCATTATTTGTGAACGTCTTAAGCCGCTTATTAACACACTGATTGGACCTTATCAGTGTGGGCTTTGGAGCCTGGTAAATCCACCACAGACCAGATATTCACATTACGACAAATCCTGGAGAAGACCTATGAGAGGCATCAACACACACCATCTATTGTTGATTATAAATCAGCCTTCGACACGCCGATAAGGTCAAGGTTTTTGAAGCCCTGTCTACCCTTGGTATACCAGCAAAGTACGTCCGTCTTTGCATGATGACGTTGAAGTACAAAAGCTCCGTCAAAATAGGAAAGAACCTTTCCGAACCATTTGATACCAAGAGGTTTTAGGCAGGGCGATACCTTATCGTGCGACTTCTTCAATCTACTGATGGAATATATACTGCGCCGGTGCCACATGCCAACAGAACGGGCGCCTTTATTTATAAGATCTAATGCTACTCCGCCTATGCCGATGATATCGACATCATCGGCAAAAAACACGGGGAGCGGTAAGCAGGGCGTTTTCAGAGATTGAGAGGGCAGTCAAACTGATGGGTTTGGCGGTAAATGAGGACAAGACGAAATACCTTGTATCCGCGGACAAAGTCCTTGCGTCTTGGACAATCTGTTACAATGGGAGAATACAACTTTAAAGTTGTTGAGGATTTTTGTTTACCTCGGAACGACGATAACCAACGACAACAACATCAGTCTGGAAATCCGAAGAGGATCACTCTGAAAAACGAATGCTTCTACGGGCTCTAGAAGAGCTCAGAGCAGAGACCTCAAGGGAAAAAAAAAATTACCCTATAAAGTCGCTAATCCTCCCAGTCCTGCAATACGGGGGGAAAACATAAAAATAATGGCACCAGCGGATGAAGCGGCGATTTTGGCGTGTTTGGACGAAAGATTCTTCGGAGGATTTATGGACCTTTTAAAAGTTGGCGATGTTTTCCGCATTCGAAATAATGACGAACTGTATGGGCTCTATGGGGACACCTGTCTGGTCAAGCGCATAAAGCAACAGCGGCTGCGCTGGTTAGGACATGTCACCGGGATGGAACGAAGCTCCAGTAAGGAAAGCTTATTATTCGAAGGCGGCTGACTACGGAGGAAGAAAGCGGGGGGGAGACCCCGACTAAGATGGGATGACCAGGTTCGGGCAGACCTTGCCAAGCTGGTTTGACCAATTGGTCCCAGCTCGCACGGAGCAGAAGCGACTGGCGGACATTGTTGGCAGCGGCCGAGACCGTCGAACGGTTGTGATGCATGCATCGGGCCAATTAAGAAGAAGAAGAAGAAGAAGGGTCGGTACGGCTTGGATCGGTTCGGTCCAGAATCGGCTTACATTCCGATTTTTAATGTTAAGTGTATGCTAGTATATAATTGTTTTGTTTTCAAATCGATGACAAACTGTGATTAGTGCCATTAGATTAAGACCGTAACCGAAACCGTAATCTTTAACCGCTAAAAACACAATTTTTTTCTTATAACCGTAACCCTATAACCTTTATTAACATAAACGGTTTATTGGTTATTACACTGCCACTTTGCTTGTATGAAAATGTACGTTTGTGGGATCGCCTTTTTAAAGTTATTTTTTTCCTCCGAATGTGAATGAAAAAAAAGCCTTAAGCAACGCTGTTCCCATTTGTGCCGGTAGCTCTGGCATGGAGTGGGAGCTCTTGGCTTCAGTACAAGTAATCGAAGATCGCTGATGATTTGGTAGAAATAGCAATGAAACAGCTGTACGATGAACTAGCCTCCGTTGAGGTGTGTTGTGCTCCTGCTTTTTCGGAGTTATGTGCAAGGAAAACGAGACCTCGAGCCAGCTTAATATTGATGGTTAAATCAAAAAGTATTTTTCATCAAAACTCAATTTGTAAGCGATCCTATGGCAGCTATAAGATATAGTCTTGTGAATTTAAATAATCCGTTTGAAACATGTATTAGCGGAAGGTAGGTCCAATGATAATTTTTAGAAAACTACCCATTATTAAGTTTGGAAACAAACCCATTATTAAGTTTATTCAAAGAAGAAAGTTTAATTCAAAAAAGTGTACGAGAGTACGGGGCGATCCCACTTGTCTCATCCGTTTTTGTCTTCAAATTCTAAAAATTCGATGTATGAATTTCCATTCTGAACAGTTAAGAAACCAATTTTGAATTTGGTTCCTCTTTTATTTGGCCTTATTGCAAACTCAAATTAACATTTCCCAACGCTCAATTGAGCAAGATGTGAGCAAAGTGGTCAAAAATGTCAAATCCGTTCAATTTGCCGGGTAGGTGCAAATAAACTGCGACAGTTTAACTCTCCTGTTTGCCAAATGGCTTTTACCCGAATCAAAAAAAAAAAAATAAATCAGAGACACCACTTCACAGCCGATCATTAGCAGCGATCATACGCCCGGCAGCACCAAACGGCATCTAAATAATTGCCCTCGCTTTGTGTCTAGGAAAATTTAAAGATTTTCGCATATTTTGCGACGGTGACGACAAACACATGTTCCATGTCCAAGAAATTTTCGCAACATTTAATGTTAGCGGCAGCAAGAAAAATTGGACTAATTGCCAACAATGTTTGGCTCTGATTGACTGGTCTCCGGGTCCAGACTGTTTGATTGAATGATTGAATAAAGCCGAGGGCGAGGTGGCAACTGCTGTTGCAGCTGCTTGGAGTCTTAATCCCTGTTATTGGGTCATGTCGCGTCGCTGGGGAAAATTTGCTGCAAACGATGTGGCAAAGAAAACTGCTGCCAAGTGCCAAAACACATAACCCAGGCCAGGCCAGACCAGACCAGGCCGGGCCACAATGCAACTTTTAATGGTAGCTGGTGTCTATGTCTCTGGGAGCCATGATCGAACACATTGTGCAAATTGTGAATATTTTGTTTCTTTTGCTTGCCACATTCTCTAGTTATAAGCAAATGTGGGAAAGTAAGCAGAAATTTACATTATTCACATGGTGGTTCCCCCCGTCAAGCGAAAGGTTAAAATGGGAGGACGGATAGATGATTCGTTTAGAACACAGACATTAGTTGAACTGGTTTTGGCTTCCTCAAGACCAGTTTCAAAATATGAGCTTAAAAAAATCCCCTCTATGCTATTGCATAAATATTGACATATTGATATGGCTTCACACCTCACCAAGAGGACAAAGCCAACTTAAAAATTTAGATAAGAGAGTCAATACGAAGAATTCGAAGAAGCGCAGGTATTTTTCCATCTATTTTTACATTCTTAGAGCTGACTCTGTAGTTCTTTCAATTAGAAATGTATGTTTTTTGGCCGACAAAGAACATTCCATTGTGCCAAAAACATGAGTATTCCCAACTCAACAGAAAATGAGCAGAACTCAGAGTCGCAACAACTTTTACTTTCGCGCAAAAAAATTAATTTTGTCGTTTTCTATGTTTGGCCAGATGGAACCGAATCCAAGTTAAGCCAGTGCAGCTGCCTGCCCACAACAAACGTTACAATTCTGTCAGGCGAACAAACGTATCCACCAGATACGACGACATAAATTGAGACAGCGCGGTAAAGAAAAAAAGGAGTGGAGGTTGCCATGCGCGACGACGACAACAACAACTTGTGGATGCTTTTGCTGCATGCGGTTGCAACATCTGAGCCAGTCCGCCGCGCTTGTTACCGCCTCCCATACCTCCCCACCAGCAACTTTGTATGCCGCAGTTGCAATTTGGCTTCGATTTCAGTTTTACTTTTTTTGTTCGTCTCGGATTCTCATGTTTGAAGTTGCTATAAATTGTGGTCAACCGATGCGACGTAATTCATTGATTATAACGACAACAATAACTGTTTGGGGACCAACCCCTCCACTCGTCTATGATCCTTCTGTGTATTTGCTGCCTGTTGCTGATTTATGACCAATTGTTTGTTGGAGTGTGTTAATGTGTGTGTTGTTTGGACTGTAGGTGCAGTTTGGTTTTTTTTTTGCGAAAGGAGAACAAAGATCTTTAAATAGGGCTTATAATCAGGTACGACAAGCAGGTTGGATAATTCACACAATTGTAGTCAAACTACAATAAGTTATCAATTAATCTGGGAAAAGATATATATCAAATTTCTTGATAATAAAAATCAGAGTTAAATAACCCACGTACACTGAGAAAAAACAGCCACTTCGATTGCTTGTCTACAAAGAAGAAGTTGATAACGCTTTGTAATTAGGTGTACTTCATTTTAGTGAAATTAATATCACCAAATCAGGTAAAAATTTCACTAGTTCACAGCATTTCCGATCCTGACCAATTGACTCTGCTGAGTCAAAAAATGCAATCCAATTATTTATTTTTTTCAAGAAATCGCGGAAAAGCTAGTTTTTGGATTGGGAAAAAAATACCTTTAGAAAAACGTGTACATCTTCACTATCGGTTCATTCATTATGAAAAGGTAGTTGAACGCCCTATCATTTATTCATACATCGCTTCTTAATCCGGTGCTTGACTTCGGCATTATAAAGGCTTTAATCGGCTACTTTGCATTAAATTTATCATTATTTAAAAAAGAAGCTAGATTTTAAGTGCGACTTTCACCACGAAAAAAATTTCGTAAAATTTATTATATTGCTGGTCACCAAAGATTTATCTATTAAACAAGTGAAAAAGTCGGTCAAGCCCGACTATACTATACTCTGTACATGGTACAACTACACAAGGGACGGCATTCAGCTGAAAAATGTGGCCCAAGCGCTTTGCTGAGAGTGCGAAGAGAGGGTGAGAGCGAGAATCAACGGCGCACATGCACACAAATTAAATATGTGTGTGCATTAAAAAAAATGTATCTACATACGTAAGTATGTACACATTTTCTGTTGTGATGAAACAACAATAATAACAACAAAATGACAAGTGCACGCAGTAATAACAGTGTTGCCAAATCCGCATTTTTCCCGTCAAATCTGGCTTTTTTCAAAGTCCAATTGCGGGGAAAAATCATAAACAGCGGGCTGCGGGAATTCTGGCTTTTTTAAAAAATATTTTGCTTTTTTTCCGCTTTTTCTTTAACGTACAATTTTAAATTACTCGTATGTACAGAGTGCGATTCCCATCTCTAAGTTTTGCAAACCCTCATCTCTGTGTTATAATCTTAAGCTGCAATGCCTAAAGCCAACAGCACGGAATTTAAAACCGGAGTGTATTGCTCTCATTGCAAATGCAGTATAACTGCAAAATTTAGTGATCTGCGCGTCCATGCCGGAACCAAAAAACATCAAAATGCTGAAGGAGTCTTTCAGCAGAAAAGCAAAATAACCTTTTGTGCAGTGATAACAAAAAAGGCCTTTATTTGATCGACCACTTAAGCAGTGTTAGCAAAAATTTAGAAACGAGTCTGGGATTTCGGTGAGGCTACGTAGAACAAAATGCTCAAAAATTATAAAAAATGTTTTGGCGTCAAACTTTTTGAAGAGCTTCGTTTCGACATGGGTGATGCCAAATATAGCCTTTTAAATAAAGAGTCCATTAATATATGTGTCGACAAACTTTTGTTAAGTTCTTAATTTAAAAATATTTTATTAGTTATAGTTAATGTATAATTATTTGTTGTTGGGGAAGTGGTGCACCGCGACCAATTTTGGTCTATTGTGCGTAGTTAATGTAAATGATACGTTATTTTTTTATGTTTTCTTTGATTGGCATTTTTGAATGTACAATGTACATTGTTCTTATGTTTTCTCGTAGGAATCGCCGTCAACTATTTTCTGTGCAGCGTGGCCACATTGTGTCCCCACTTTGGGACACAATATGGAAATGTATGTTTTTGATTTACAGATTCGGGTTGCGTCGACTAAACAAATGTTGCCTTGATTATCCAACTGCCTCATAAATATTTAAACTTAATTGGGACAATGAACGCCTATGAAAAGGATCTTAGTCACCATGAAATTGATGAAACTACGAACTTTTTATCCAAAATGATTAAAAGAAGACTGAAAACATCGGCTTTTTTCAGCTTTTTTCTCAAAATTTCAGCTTTTTTCGACACTCTTTCCACTAAAAACCGCTTTTTTGCTCTATAAAAGATGGCAACACTGGTGCATAAGTATGTAAACATTTTATTTCCAAGAACACAACAACATGGCACTGCACACGGCACTAAATACGAACACATTTTTTTTTGCAACGCAGCAACATCAAACCAAAAACGATATCAATTCACTCTAAAAACCCACCCCCAAATGTGCATAAGCAAAAACACAAAGAATAAAAAAGAGCATGCAATTTATTAAATATGAATACATTTTCAGCAACAACAAAACAACTACGAGATCGCTTCAAAAAATCCACCACCAAAATGCGCAGCAAAAACTGGGCATGCGCGGGTACAACCTTTCATGGCAAATGTCTACCGCATACTAAAATTATGTGGCTCGAGCCGAGGCCGCCCCACAGCGAGTGCCGTACCTTATTAGTTGTACCATGACTCTGTATCTAGAGTAGGAGCTGAATACAGTGCTGCATCTGCTCTTATCTCTACGTTTCTCTCTCTTCCTCTCTCTTTCTCTCTCTCTCTCTCTCTCTCGCTCTCTCTCTCTCTCTCTCTCCTGTCTCTCTCTAAGATTGTGCGGCGTTGCTTGTGAAAAGGCGGGAGGGGGTAGCGGGGGGTGATTCACTTATTTGCTCATTACTTGAGAACTACTCATCCGATCTTCATCATTTCTTCGGCAAATCGATCTATTGATCTATCTACAAAACTGTGGGAGATATGACGTTTTTTTCAAAATTGCGAATAAACTTGATCTGCCTGCAAGTATAAGAACGATTTGTCTCAAACATGTCAAACCTCTAACTCTTACCATCTCAGAGATCTGTTTGTTCATACGGACGGACGGACAGACGGACGGACGGACATGGCTATATCGACTCGGCTGTTGATGCTGATGAAGAATATATTTACTTTATAGGGTCGGAAATGATTTCTTCTCCCTGTTACATATTTTGCACAAACTTAATATACTCTATGTACCTTCGGTACAGAGTATAAAAAATACAATGCCACATAACTCATTAAAATTCGTCCAAGAATATAGAAGTTATAAATGGCAATAAAGTAAGTGAAAAATGGAAAGTTTCAAGTTCATGCAAATTGACTTAGTTTGATGGTTTTTTTCTTCGGCATTGTTAACATTCAAACTATTCTATTTGAGGGCCACTATGACCTGGCTATGACCTGGCAAAACGCTTGCAGGCATTGCCAATTTTCGACTCCGCTAACAATTTCAACGACATGTAAATAAATTATACGAGCATCACCACCGGCCGGAGATACCTTTTCTCTATTTTTTGATGATATATATCGTTTTAATAAATCTCATCACTCTTATCACTTGGCGATTTTTCGGGAAAAGGCTGAAGTGAAAAGAAATAAATTTTTAGTGCCTTTCCCACCTATTTAAAAAAGTTTCGTCTTAAAAAATATCAAAAATTCAAAAGAACTACAATTTTAACCATTTTTTGTAGCTGGTAAGCATGAATTCGATGACTTCTTATAGTCGGAACTTTGGAAGTTGCCCAAAAAAATCCCACCACTCAACAAAATGATTTACCTCAGTCGCTGATACAGCCGATCAGAACATTGAGTCTCAAATAAATTTTAATAAACAGCCGTCATTCAAACAACTCTCAAAATTCCCCGAATAGTCCGTGGATATTCTGGCAATAACAGATTCCTTCATTTTTTGTGTAGTACTTTGAAAATTGCTGGGGTTGATCTCTTTACAACAGAAGTAAACATATTTCTTCCCTGCAAACGCGATGCGACTTTTAGACTTTTCCTTGAAAAGATTTATCATTTCTTTGGTAAATAGATAGATATTACTAATGACTAACTATCTCTAGAAGGTACGAACCATCTATCTACAAAACTGTGGGAGATATGACGTTTTTTCGAAATTGTGGGGGCGGGAGGGGGCGTGGCAAAAATTGAAAATAAACTTGATCTGCCTGCAAGTATAAGAAGCATTTTTCCCATACATGTCAAACCTCTATCTCTTACCATCTCTGAGATCTGTTTGTTCATACGGACGGACGGACAGACGGACATGGCTATATCGACTCGGCTGTTGATGCTGATCAAGAATATATATACTTTATAGGGTCGGAAATTATTCCTTCTCCCTGTTACATACTTTTGCACATACTTAATATACTCTATGTACCTTCGGTACAGAGTATAAAAAATTGTGGAATGGATTTTTGGACTCAGCGAAGGGATTTACGTAGGGAATGGAATGGAAGGGATGACAAATGGATCGCAAAATTTTCATTATTTATTTTGAAACTAGTGCTATTCAAGTTCAATACTTTATGAACTGAAGTCTCCGACACACAAGAGAACAGCGCTGGCTGCCCCGTTTTGAATGCAATTCTGCACTCAATCTATCGGTCACTGTGTCAGAAGTGGGGAGGAAATCTCTCTCACTAACATAGCATGGCCAAATTGGGGACATATTCAAAGGGTACTGGCTGCCAGCGCTGTTCTACATGTGTGTCGGTTTTTGCTGGCAAGTCGTTTAGGAATTCCCAATAGCTTTTGGCAGCTCTGGCATGGAGTGGGAGCTGTTGGCTTCACTACAATCGGGCAAAGATCGCTGATGATTTGGTGAAGACGCCAATGAAACAGCTGTACGATCAACTGGCGGTGTATTGTGTTCCTGTTTTTGAAGTTATGTGCATGCATAACGAGACCTCGTGCCAGATTAATATTGATGGCTTAAATTTCTCTTACTTTTGCGTTATTAACAAATTCGTACGAAATAAATTTTAAGTAATTCGAAATTCGCAACATTGTGTTATCGTTCCCAATTACTTTTCATCTCATAGACTCATACGTCGCCGGTTTAAAATCGGCGACATTTTACGATTTGCGCATTTCAGAGTGCGGTTTAGCGACCAAATCGTAATATTTTTGGCGGCTTGGCTGGTTGTTGAAGTCCATACCTCATAAACTATTTAGAATTTCAATTTCCAGTCTTCAGCAATTTTTTGCTCCTAACCTTAAGCTAAATAAAAAATGCCTTCTTGTAATCAACATTTTCTATTGCTTTTTTTGCAGGTTTTGCTTTTACTTTGAAAACCGAAACCAATATAGTATTTATACCAAAAATGTACATACCAAAACAGCAAATATTTTATATGAATATAATTTAATTAGATTATTAATTTCTATAATTTGAATCTAGTAACTTATAAAAGTTCAAATAAAACTTGTAAAATTAACTGTTTTTTGTCAATTTGTATTTACCATACTCAGCATTACATTCTATGCTTTTCACAGAGTTTAGCTTTATAAAATTTAAAAAAAAATATTGTTTGGTAGCATTAATATTTCAATTGGCTTCCATTGACATTCTCAATCTCTTTCCATACACTTCAAAAAATCAATTCATACAGGTTCAAATCAATCCCAATCGGCAAAGAAAATAACGGAATCTCGGATATTCTTGACCCGATCAGAAAAATATTGAGTTTATCTGACTTTTTAATCCTAAAAAAGATTTAATCCCAAAGCTACACAAACAATCCACGAACGATCAAATAACTCTGGTTGATCAGAATAATACAGAAGGTACGAGCGCACAGTGGTCGCTCCCATACGACAAAAATCATAAAACCGAAATCAAAATTTTACACTTTGAAGTATGTCGATCATATCATAAATAAATTATCTATTTGAAACAAACAACCTTTTTTTGTGTGACCATTCGCTCTTTGTGTTTAAATACCCCTTAAATTTAAACCATTTGCTACGCAATTTAGTGCTTTGTGTTTTGTTTCAAAGTGGCCCAACATTTAAAAGTTAAAAAAATTAACAAATAAAAGTTACAATAAATTTTTAATGATATGGATAACGTTCGAGCAGGTGTTAACTATGATTTGAATTATTTAACAACTTGGATATTGTACTTTATCTTTTAAAACAAAGCAATATCAGAAATGCCGTTTTTGATTGTTTTTCGTTTACTTTTTGTACTTTCACTTCAGCTTTTAGTTGTGATGCCGATCGATTCCGATGCTCATATTTATTATCATTTATTGTTAATAATAACAGATTAAAATAGTAAAAGAATCAGCTGCCCGGAGGAGCTGCCCAGCGTCAAAATATTTTGATCCGCATGCAGAAAGTATTTGTGTTTTGTTGTTTGTGCTTTCCATATTAAGTGCTCTTTTATGTGTTTTTTATTGTTGTAAAAAGTAAATTACAAATTGATCTGTTTTCTTGTTCATTCAAATTCATTATTCAACTTAAAACTACTTACTTATTCGACATTCTATTAACTTCAAAATTTCATATAATATTT
This sequence comes from Lordiphosa stackelbergi, assembly GCA_018904235.1. Lineage (NCBI taxonomy): Eukaryota > Metazoa > Arthropoda > Insecta > Diptera > Drosophilidae > Lordiphosa > Lordiphosa stackelbergi. Next base: position 2,086 of record JAEIFU010001849.1, on the reverse strand, counting down.
TACCCAGTTACGATAATGTTCTGCGAGCTAAAACTCACAGTTATCCAAGTGGCATTAGTGTAAGTGAATCACTCGCTGAAGTTGATTTACAAAGTTAAGTTTATCATTCAGTTTCACGTATACTGAATCGTCAATCAAATTAAAGAGTCTGTTTTTGAATTATTTGTTGATTAATTAATTACACAGTGCACAGTGGTCGCTCCCATAGGTCAAAAATAAAAAAAATCAAAGTCAACATTTAGGCTTGAAATGTGTCAACACTAACTCATAATAGATCTAGCTATTAAACTGCATTCTTGATTTTTTTTTTTGCTAACCGTCCTGTCAAAGAATAGCATCCAAAAAGAGAGCATGAAATTATTTGTTTTTGACAGCTTGAACAACTTGCAAGTTATCTTCGCAAATAAAATAAAAAATACGCGTTTAAAACGGAATGCTTGTCCAATGGAGGCAATTAATATTGTAAAGAAAGGTATTAACTATGTTTTGTGACAATTTGCGGGTAGTTAACGTGTTGTGTTAATGTTAAAAAATGAATGTAACATAATACCTGTTTAATTATAAATTCGTGTGAAAACAATCAGGCCTGTTCCCGTTTCCGAATTCGATTGATCGGAATTGATAAGAGCCGTGATTTCTAAGAGACGATTAAAGAATTCGGGCGAATCTTTTTGTCATAAAGAGGATCGAATGAAGGTAAATGGGGCTCTCAAGTTTAAAAACGAAGAACTCAGTCGGTTTTTGGAAACGAGTACATTTAACAATTTCGATTCCGCATAATTTGATCGGAATCGAAAACGGGAACAGGCCTGTATAATTTCATTTAAGCTTTTAGTTGTGAAGATAATCGAAGCTAACGATAAAATTTATGTTAAAATAATCGTCAATATTTACAGATTATAATGGTTTAAGTTTCAGCTGCATAAACTTGCAGATTGCTGTGTTATCTGTATCAAAGCGGCTTCGCTTTTTTCGGTTGTTTTTTTTTTCGTATGTGTAACTGTGCTCATTTGTACCGTTTGTTGGGGTTATCGTCTGTGCGTTTTTGTGCCATTTATTGTAACTGTCTTCTTGGTTCCTTTTGTGAATATTTAAATGTTTTGTTGCGATTTAGTTGATATTTTAATGTTATGTTAACATTTTATATTATATAAATATCTGCTTCATTGGTTTTTTGTGAATGTGAACTTAGGCTCATGTATTTATTTGATAATTGAAAGAAGATTAAAAAAATATCTGATATTTGAAATTGAAGATTGAGAGCGAAGGATATGCAGTTAGAACTGAAAATTTAAAACAAATGTAAGAACGCGTTCATTATTTCTGCAAGAGGTATTTAACAAATTGGCGAGAATGCAGTCGAAAAAGAACTACAGTTTTGGAAAAGCATTCTGATTGGCTAGCGAAAAATGTTGCGGTTTTATTGAATTGTTATGTACAAATACCTATAAATGTTAAAGGTCGTGGTGGTCCCATTTATTATTTTTGGCCGCTCGCTCCATACAAGCCCGACCACTGTGCAGTGCTACAAATTTCCAAAGTTGAAAATACCAGATCTGTAACCCGCATATCTCATCCATTACGGTAAATCACTATAACCTGTGAATATAATATGTTAGACTTTTCTCGTCGCTATCAGAATTGGCAAAGTTATATAAAATCAGATGGTCCATTCGCGAATTATTTCAATTTAAGTGAGCACAAAGGTCAATAAACGGTTTTTGGGCCATAACTTCAGATTTTGGGGGTCCCCGAGGAAAACCAAGTATGAGGAAGTGCTATACGCGACCTGCTCTACAGCGTACGCTATGCCAATACCCAGGTTATTTCGCACTGTAGCACTGTGTTATTTTATTGACAAATTTTCTGTTCAGAAGTATTTTAAGAAATGATATACTCGTATTTTAATTAAAATACATATAAATATAATAAATTGGTGGCATGGACTTCTGGGCGTATAACCATGCCCATTTTTTTTTCAAAATGTATTTATAGTATTGTTATAGGCTTACAGATTAAATTATAGACCTGAAGGACACCTACAACTATTTATGTCGCCTACTTCCATACAAGTCCGACCACTGGG
>JAEIFU010001848.1:0-56634 GCA_018904235.1 Lordiphosa stackelbergi | reverse complement strand
GATTCATATTGCTAATGACTAACTATCTCTAGAAGGAACAAACCGTCTATCTATAAAACTGTGGGAGATATAACGTTTTTTACAAATTGCGGGGCGGGAGGGGCGTGGCAAAATTTGAAAACAAACTTGATCTGCCTGCAGGTATAAGAAACATTTGCCCCATACATGTCAAACCTCTATCTCTTACCATCTCTGAGATCTGGTTGTTCATACGGACGGACAGACGGACAGACGGACGGACAGACGGACAGACGGACATGGCTATATCGACTCGGCTGTTGATGCTGATCAAGAATATATATACTCTTAGGGTCGGAAATGATTCCTTCTGCCTGTTACATACATTTTGCACGACCTTAGTATACTCTATTTACCTTCGGTACGGGTATAAAAACATTTGTCGATGTATTGGACAATAGCCGAAGGAATCTATAACATCATTTACAGATTTGATATTTAATATTTGTTTATTGCTTTTTTCTCTCTCATAAGTTGATTCATTTAAAACTCTCATTAAGAATTTCTTTTTTGGAGCTTCAGCATGTCTGTAATGTGCTTGGTTGAAAAATGGAAATTCTCTGGTCTTAGAGCACTGCAGCCAATGTTGGTACTGTAGCTCATAATAGAAGAACGTTTATCGAAACAAAAGATTTCAGAACAGTTGCTCAAAATGAGAAGCAAGCGGAATAAAAATCACTTGCTAGTAATTGTGAATCCTGTAGCTTTAAATAAGTTTTTTTTTTGCAGCAATAAAAAATATTTTGAACTATCAAAATGTCTGAATTAAAAAATCTTTAATAGTTAATAAACGTTCGCATATTTTGTTAAACCTAACTCAACCGGGCTCAATTTCAATTCACATTTTTTTTTTTTATAAGCAAAGATTTCATATAATGTGAGTTCGGAGAAGTGTGCGAAACTCTACTAATGTCAAACTAAACTGCCCTAAAAAAAAAAATCGTTGTCTACTAAATTTCTACTAAATTTTGAGCGTGCAGCACAACAAATGTAATTATATAGTCCTCCAGGGAATTCAGTCCAAATCAAGAAATGGCTTTGAAGCACATTAGCAAACTTCATCAACATTATATTTCATAGTTGCATTCCTTTTATGCTCTGCAGTTGTCATTTAAAAGTTCTAATGCTCGATCCATATTCGTTTCTTGACTTCTCTTCCTGAACTTCTTGAATGATAGTCAGATTACAAGGAATTTCTATATTTCTATATTGTATGTGTCGTTGAAAAAACTATTAATTTGTTGAACCGAACCGAATTTTTTAGAAAGTGGTCCGTTGAGGTTCAGTTCTAGGTCGGTTCGTCAAACCAAAACCAAGCAAGAAAGGAGTTCAAGAGGTCGGTTCAGGACGGTTTGCCGGCGCGATTTATACCCTTGCAAAGTGGCATTATAATTTGCCCAGAAGTTTGCAACATACAAATATTCATTTCCGACCCTATAAACTATATATATTCTTGATCAGGGTGACGAGCTGAGTCGATTGTGCTTTGTCCGTCCGTCTGTCCGTCTGTCTGTCTTTTTACGCGAACTAGTCTCTCAGTTTTGGAGCTATCGAGCTGAAACTTTGCACAGAGTCTTCTTTTTACTGCACACTGCTAATATGTCGGAACCGACCGGATCGGATATATTAGCTGCCATAGGAACTATCGGTCGAAAAGTGGGTCTTTGTGAGAAAATTGTTTAAATTTTTTGTTAACGTTAACCCACTTCAGCGATTAATAATATTGTACGCTTTCACATAGATTTGGAAGTTTTTGTCAAAATCGGATGACTATATCTTATAGCTGCCATAGGAACTATCGGTCGAAAAGTGGGTTTTAATGAAAAAAGCTTTTTGTTTTTAATGTTTTAATGTTATTGTGCGCTTTTATACAGATTTGAAAATTTTGGTCAAAATCGGATGACTATATCTTATAAATAGCTGTCATAGGAACTATCGGTAGAAAAGCGGGGTTTATTTAGAAAAATTGTTTGTTTTAATGCTGGTGTTCTTAAACTCTGATGTATTAAAACATTTGCAAGGGTATAAAAACTTCGGCAAAGACGAAGTTAGCTTGGCCTTCTCGTTTTATATATCGAAATTTAGCTTGGTAAGTGCTGTACCTGTAAACATGTTAAATTTTGTCCCAACCCGTCCTGAAGAACCAAACAAAATTTTCTAGGCTCTCGAAAATTCTATAATTACACTGTGGAACACTCAAAATTGCCTGGGAACGGGACCAACATCAGGTAGTAACTCCACCCAGTTTTTCTTGAGCACGTCAAGTTCGCGTTTAATGGGCACATTTATACTAGCAACACACAACTACAACATCTGTTGCTGGTTAAAAAAAGGTGAAAGCTAAAATTTTGGAAAATTCACCAAAGATGAAGGGAGTCACCACAATTACTATACTAAACTCCCGCCGCTAAGGGACAAGCGGTTGGAACCGGCCCATAGAGCTTCAACTTAGAAGATCGGATTAATGAAAAGCCCCTCGATAGAATTTTGTAAGATTTTAAATATATTGAGATACTGACCAATTAAATGTGCATTTAAGAGATGGTAGCTTGCATCGAAAAACTCTCTACTCTTTCCCTCGCCCTCTCCTTTCTCTTAGTGCGCTTTCCACTCTTTCCCGTCCTCCCTCATTCCTCTCCCCCCTCTTCCTGCGCTTATATCTTTTCTCATCTCTATTGTAGACCTCGAGCCCGCTTTTGTTCTGATGTCGTCTTCAAATTCACTGAAAATTTACGAAAAAATTTAATATATGGTACCTAAATGAGCAAAAGCAAAGTCACCGGAAAATTTTCTAACCGTCTTTCGAAAAATCTGAAAAAAAAAAATCTCAAAAATCCTATATAAACAGGTCGCAAAAACCCATAAAATTACTCTATAAGCTTCAAAAATGCCGGTGCAAAAAAATGGTTTTTTTTGGACACCAAAAAAGCAAAGCAAAACTGCTTTGTCCACAATAGTGCCTGAGCGCCACAGCCATTTATGTGGCCCATACAAACTATTCTTTGACTTTTTCCCAAATTTTCTTTCTTAGTGCGCGCCTGCAAGATCTATGCCATATCTTAGATCTCTACGATAAGCAGTTTTGGCTGTGGGTTGATCCTTTGTCAGTGTGTCAGTCAGTCAATCGGGTCTACAGATTTTTAAGTTTTTTAAGAGTGCACTGATATAAGGCCAAAACACTGTTAAGATACAGATCCAGTAACAGTTCATTCGTGATTTCGCTGTATTAATGTTGTTTTTTTTTTAATACTTACAAAATATTCTTCGTTAAAGTCTAATAAATTCTTAAGTCAGTCCCAATAAAGACATCCTTGTCCTTGCCAGGGAATCAAAGCGTACTGTGTCGACACCTTCTACCGAAAAGAACTGATATTTTTCAACTTTTGTGTACCGGTATCCGAGCAGCCATATTCTTGAAACCGAAAAGACCGAACGAAATATAAACATTGCAAACTGGGCCAGAGGGCGAAAGTTTTGAGAACCGCTCATCCGATCTTTATCATCTCTCTCTAGAAGGTTCAAACCCTCCATCTTTAAAACTGTGGACTTTGACGTTTTTTCCAAATATCAGGGGCGGGAGGGGTCGTGACAAAAATTGAAAATAAACTTGATCTGCCTGCAATCTGCTTGGTTGAGCTGACAAGAGAGAGATCAAAAAGAGAGCCAACTCGCTCTCACTTGCTCTGTCTCTTGTATATCTCTCTATTGAAAACCGTTTTTGTTGTTATTTAAAGCAAATATTATCCGATTGAGAACAACTTTACTCATTCCAGGAACATATGGAACTTTTGTTCTCAATAATTTGTACACCATCTTTTTTCTTATTTTAAGTTGAAGGCAATTTTTATTTTCTGAACAGCTTTTTTCCCTTTGTGCATTCTCATCTCCCTTCGGGAAAAAATGTGCCACTCTGTTACACTTTTTGTAGGAGGGAAAGCTTTTCTTTTGGGAGATACGACAAAGTCTCTTCTTAGGGATAAAAAAGCGTTTCAAACAAAAAAAATGTCTGGAAAAACAACGAATAAAACTAACTTATATTTATTACATGAAAAACTTTTTTACGCTGCTGGGACTCGAAATCAGTTCCCTTGGACTGAAAACACGATGGAACTGACGTTGAAATTGAAATTTGTTGCTAAGTTTCCCGTAATGCGAAAAGATTTCTACTCAAACTTCCAAACTTTTTTGAGAGATTTTAATCCGAAGGGTTCTAGTCGTCGAACGCAATCAAAAATTTATTGATTAAATAGGCCACATATTTACCTTTAGGAATATGTTAAGAAAATTCTCATATGACCACCCATAGCACTAATATCAGCAGAAACGTTCATCTACTTTCAACAAATATTTCATTGCTAAAACAACTTGTTACTTGACCAATTATGTACATTCTAATCGTAAAACACATTTAAAAAACATTGGGCTTTTAATATTTTAGGATGTTTAAATTGTTTAACGTACAAAACGCAAAATAGTTTTATTTTAAATTCACAAGAAAGATCCATGATTTTATTCTCCAGCAACTTAATGTTTTATCATAACTTTTTCTGTTCTTTAAGCTGGTAAAAGAATTGGGTTACTAATCACCGTTCAAGACATAATTTTTAATTCGTAAGGCTCCTGACTAAATAAGATAGATTTGGGTAGACTTAAACGAAATAGTAGCTATTGAAGAGAGGGAACAAAAAAATGTTTCTAAAGTAAATATATCAAAATATTTACAATAATGTTTGAAAATTAATTTTCATTCTAAGTAAAGGCGTTTCAAGTTAAATTTTAAGAAGAAACCTTTATTTCGCTTTCAACTCTTCTTTTAAAGAGGACTTTTATAAAACCGCACATCTCAAAATGCAAACTTTTGACCAAAAATAAATTTTTTTCTCATCTGAGTAGATTCTACTTTAAACCCTACCAAGTGATGATGGTGCGGCGATAGTCCACCGCTATGTCCCAAATGATGATGATTGAAATGTGACGAATGATTGTCGCTGGGCATTTTGTAGCCAATATAATCCAATAGTTCCAATTCACCGAACCGTTCACCGAAAGCACTGCACACCAACTGAATCCAGGCAGAGTCAACCATCCACTTGGACCGGCATTAGCAACAGACTAACAATAAAGGTAACCTGGCATGGCACCAAGGAATTTACTTCAACATAACATCACACAATGTACAAAACAAAAAAAAAAAACAGAAAACTAAATAGGTATAAATTTATGCTCGAAGGGTGAAAATTCAAAGCTGTTGTGGATTTGGGGAGGGTGACGCGAACCCCAAGTGAAAACGGGCTCAATGGCAGGAAGGAGAAACGTTTACACATTGCAAACTTTTCTCCATTTGTTTGCTACAATTTGGGTCATTCACATGCGCGCCGCCAAGTGGAAGCAACTGCAATCTAAACAGACGCACGCACGCAAATGCAGATGGGCTCCTGCTGAAGAAGGAGGTGTGTGTTAAGAACAGTGTGAATGTTTTGGGTCTACCGGAAGCGGAAAATGTGGTGTGTGCAACTTTTGGCTAGGCTTGCCCATGTTGTCCCTTATCCTTGAGGGTAAGAGGTGGTGAAAAGTTGGTCAAATTGTGTTCGATATCGGATAAGGCTTTGGCAATTGAAGAACATAAATTAAAGTCCAATTAAGTTAAGCTGAAAGTTACCTGGATTGAAATTGGAGAAGTTGGATTTTTGAAACGCAATGAATCATCTTTATTCTCTGCAATTCAATTTATGTATTCGAGTTTGTTTCGACTCACGTTATTGCAAAAACGGAATCATTTACAAGGCTTCTCTATAATTTTAATAATTTTGATTAACACGATGAAGTTTGCTTCAAAAAGCTCTCTTCCATTTGATCTATCACATAAATACCAAATATATTGTTCCAAAAGGTTCAGGGAAAAGTATTTACAAACGAAGATTTTTGGTTAAAGGGGTAAAATATAACGACCGATCGTTGTAAATCGGGTTAAATATTTCAATTAATCAAACCATCAATAGTTCAGGCTGACCAATCAACAGAACACAACACAACACAAAGGAGGCTAGGTGGTCATACAGCTGTTTCATTGGTACCTCTACCAAATCTTCAGTGACCTTCGCCTAATGTACTGGCCCCAACGACTCTTACTCCATGCCGAAGCTACGATAATCGTTTGGAAATTCCTAAACGACTAGACAGCAAAATCCGCCAACTAGCCTCTTTGTGGTGTGTTGTGTTCCTGCTTTTTGTAGTTATGTGCAAACATAACGAGACCTAGAGCGAGCCTACCATTAATGGTTTGATGATCATAAAGGTCGTTAAAGCACACACATGTATTTTAATTAATTTTGATTAACCGCCATTCTAGACGTGGCAACATTCCTATAGAAACCCTCTAAATATCGATATCTACAGGAGCAGAAAAATATATTTTCAGAATAAGGGGCAGAGAAAAATCTACTCTCTACCTATATGACGCTTATGGGATACTTTCGGGACTATAGTTATTGCTAATATAAATTTAAGTTTTAAATTTGTAGTGTCTCTTTCGTCCGTGGATTCTATTCCGTCAGCGGAATCTTTCTTCCGACAGCGGAGTTTCTCATCCGACAGTTGAGTCTGCCTTCCGACTGTGGATTCTGTATTTCGTCAGTTTAGTCTGTTTTTAGACGGTAGATTCCCTCTACCAAAAGTGCAGTCACTCTTTCGACTTTGGAGTCTCTTTTCCGATAGTGAAGTTCTATTCCACTTTCGACGATGGAATCAGTTGACTCTCTTCCGAAAGTGGAGTCAGTCGTCCTACAGTGGAGTCTGTCTTCCTACAGTGGAGTCCCTCTTCCTACGGTGGAGTCTCTACTCCGACTGTTTAGTCTCTTTCCCACATTGGAGCCACACTTTCAACTGTGAAGTGTCTCTTTCGACTGTAGAGTCCCTCTTCCGTCAGTTGAGTCTGTCTTCCAACCTTGCAGTCCCTCTTCCGACAATGCAGTCTCTCTTCAGACAGTGGAATCTCTCTTCCGACTGTGGATTCTTTCTTCCTACATCGGAGTCTCTCTTCCGGCAGTAGAGACTATTTTCCAACAGTGGAGTACTTCTTCCTATCTTCCAATAGTGTTGTCTCTCTTTCGACAGTAGGTTCTCTCTTTCGACATTCGAGTCTCTCTTCCTACTGTGGAGTCTCTCTTTCGATAGTGGAGTCTATATTCGACATTGAAGTCTGTCTTCCGACAGTGGAGTCTCTCTCTTCCGATAATTGAGTCTGCATTCCGACTGTGGACTCTGTATTTCGACAATGTAGTCTGTTTTCAGACAGTGGAGTCTCTCTTCCAACAGTAGTCTCTCTTCAAGTGGAGTCTCTATTCCACTTTCGACAGTGGAATCAGTTTACTCTCTTCCGAAAGTGGAGTCTGTGCTCCTACAGTGGAGTCCCTCTTCCGACTGTGGAGTCTCTCCTCCGACAATTTAGTCTCTCTTCCGACATTAGAGTCCGTCTTCCTACAGTGGAGTCTCTCAACCGACAGTTTAGTCACTCTTTCAACATTGGAGTCACACTTGTGGAGTCTTTCTGCCGACAGTGGAGTCCATCTTCCTAAAGTGGAGTCTCTCTTCCGACAACGTGACTAAAATTAGAATCAAACTTGATCTGCGTGCAGACAATAGGAGTCTACATGTCAAGTTTGGTGGCTCTAGCTCTTATAGTCTCTGAGATCTAGGTGTTCATACAGACAGACGGACGATCGGATAGACGGACAAGGCTATATCGTCTCGGCTGTTGATGCTGATCAAGAATATATACTTTATATGGTCGGAAATGATTCCTTCTGGCTGTTACCTACGTTTGCACGACTTTAGTATACCCTATTTACTCTACGAGTAACGGGTATAAAAATGCCTGGAAAGGCCTCGCTCCAGCCAAGCAGCATACTGAAGGTCGGAGGTGAGCTGCGATAACAAGGGCCCAGTGAAACGGGATCGAGAACCCGTGTGAACCAAAGTGTGAGTGGAAGTGAACGGGAAAAGGCAAAAGCAACCGAGTATTGCTAGAAGTCGAAGCGTCATTGCACGACGATAAATTGCAGGGAGGTCAGCGAGACCAAATGGCAAGTGCGAGACATCCTGCGAAGGGTCGGAACGAATAGCACGACGAGAGCAAAGATGAGAGCACTCGGTAACTTGGCGAGTCCTAATCTAAAACGTACATTTAAATGTTTAAAACCAACCCAAAATCAAGGCTGCAAACCTCTAAAATTTTGCAGAAGGTTCGGTCCGGGGGTTCGAACCCGTTGTAAAGTCTAAGGTTCGGTTCGCGGACCGGTTCTCGGAACCCCTGAACCCAAGGTTTTGGTTCGAACCTCAGTTCGCTTGAATATAAAAGAATATTTTCGATTTTAAAATACTTATTTCTTTAATTAATATTCTATACTTTAATAATGTAATTTTAGTTGTCAAATTCATTCGATGACATTTACTACATTTGAGAACTGCTTCGTTTAAGTTAGTAAACACTATATCTTCTAGGAGCTGTTCATATATACTAGCTTTCAGATCATAAAGATCAAGCTTAAGTTTTGAAAAGGCCCGTTCAACTGATACCTGAGTTGCTGGAACAATAAGTATAATGATGAGTCTTTTGAAAACTCTTATATGGAATTTGTTTTTGGAGCTTCAGCATGTCTGTAATATCAAATGGAAGAAACCCCACTAATGTCAAATTTAACTTCCTTCAAAAAATTGTGAACCAAATTTAGAGAGTGTACAGCACAACAAACTGTAATTATAGAATCCTCCAGGTATTCTATTGAGGTTATTTGACGAAACCTTCACCACCATTACATTAATCATAGTTGCATGCCCCCTGCCAGCATTTTATGAATTTTCTAATCACATTCGAGTCTTCGGGATATACTTTTGTCGGGAGAAAATGGTACCCTAGTCCCGACTCTTCATGATTAGTATACTTGTTTGTCAGATCAGTTTCGATTCATTTTCGAGTCATTTGGGAGTATTTTTCGAATCTTTTTTAATGAGTCACTATTTGAGCAAATGAATTAGTCATTTCTTATTCTTTCTTTAATGGCACATGAAACCAATCTCTTTTTAATCATCAAAAAGTCTCGAATAATACTCTCGAAGGTGATTCTTGTTAAAATGATCTTCCAAGAGCTGGGTGGGCCTTTTCTGCTCTACAGTTGTCATTTAAAAGTTCTCCTGCTCGAATTAGCCTGCTCAATACTCGCTGCTTTACCGACGGTGATAAAATAAATCTGATCTTGAGAAAAGTCGAAGTATTAGAGAACTTCTTGAATTTTACAAGTCAGATTCCTTCTTGGAAAAACTACATAGTTTGGTGAACCGAACCTAATTTTTCGAAAAAGTGGTCCGGTTCGGGTTCAGGTTCGAAGAGTCAAAAATATTAGGGGTTCGGTTCATGGTCCGGTTCGTTGGACCCAAAAAACCCGAACCGAACCGGTTCTAAGGGGTTCGGTTCAGAACCGGTTTGCAGCCTTGCCCAAAATATAGACTAAAAATGCATTTTAACCTTTGTCTTCTTATTTCTGGCAATTCTCCACAAACATAAATTTGTTTAAGCGATCACCGAGCACCCTGAGCTAAGCCCAGCTGCAGTACAGTCTCTTAATGACATTTTTGGATTATTTACAGTGCCACCATTTACTACCCTTTTGTGGATTTCATGATTGCATTTTTGTGTTTCTTCTCTAGAGGGTTCGATTCCAGCACATGGAGGACTTGAATAATTGCACCGAAAGAGTTGTGAGAACTGAGTTAAACAAGTGATTAAGTCGGTCGAGACCGACTACAACATACTCTGTACCTGGAGTAGAAGCTGAATGCAGCGCTGCTGCTGCGCTCATCTTTAAGTTTCGCTCTCTCTCTCTATCTTTGCTGAATGAATGCAATGTTGGTTGTTGGGTCGTGGGAATGGGGGTTTGGACTTTTATTGCTCATAACTTGACTGTGTACCTTTGGTACAGAGTGTAAAAGCGCAGACTGCACTCGAGGCACTACAGCTCATGTAATCGAAAAAATTCATTCTGAGTGTGACCATCGTCTCCGTCTTAAAATATTCTATATTTAATTATAATTTAGTTATAGTTATGAAATTTGTACTAAAATTTGGTGTTCTTCATTCCACGGTACCTACTGAACGCGATTCCCTTGTATGCAAATCCCCATTCAGAACAAATAATTAAACAACAACACAAATTCCAGCAAAACTTTTACCTTAACAACCGCATAAATTTCACACCGAAAAACAAACTTCCGGCTATTTGATAAGCAAATCGCAAATTGCGAATTCATATTAAAAATCAAGCACATAAATCTTGTCTGAAATAAAATTTTGCTATATGGCAATTTGGCACACGATAGCATAACCGAGCACTAATTTTAGCCCTTACGAGCGCACATTAACGACAGCTGAAGATATCACCGTGACTTACCTGGTAGCTGGGAATCGTTTGTTTTACGGGTGACATCGACATCGGCAACGTAAGCAGCTCTGACGCCCCACACAAGACTTCAAAGACCAACCAATCTTCAGGAGTATTGCCATTTGTCATGGGTCTAAGATTTGCGGGCATTATTTCTGTGTTATCCGACACGCGTCGCTTAGTCTAAAGGCAGTGAAAAATTTCTATATTCTAGTTTCTAAATGGAAAAACCTGGCAACAAGTACAACAAACAAACAAACAAAGTAAAGTAATGCGGGGGCTTTTTTGTTGCCAGGTAGAGGAGCCTAAATAACGATGCATACGTGTCCGTTGGACGTTGTTGGTGTTACTAAGGCAATGCGCATAATTCGATTGCAATTCGAATTGCAATTTCAGGACTTCATTAGCCCCAAATCGTTGTCCATAATAAATAAATATGGTAAATGTTTGCCTTAAGTTAACCCACAACCCTCCGCCCCCTGACAATGACTTTGATTTTGATGTTGATATTGAGGGGGAAGCCGCCCCTAACAACCCTTTTCGGGCAGGGTTATTGCCATTGAGGGTTAAGTTCATGAATGCTAGAGGGACACTTTATAAATTGTAAGGTTAAATATACATCGAATTTTAACCGATATCTACGTAAGTTAAAGTTGGCCTTAACTGACTTCGATGTATCCGTTGTTTATGACAGCAAATGTTTAATAGCCTTTCTAAGTTTCTTAGGGGACGGGAAGCCGAAAAGTATGTAAAAATCTAAAGTCAGTTATTTATTTTCCGATCTTAATGAAAATTACTGGGATTATAGATATTGCGAATATAAATGCAAATTTTAAATTTTAGATCGATTATTTAAAAAATTTTGGGAATTATTTAACTTTTTTAACCCGAATTGAGAAACCTATTATCGCATTTCAAATAGAAGTGGTTAGGTGGAATTGTATTTGTGCTCATTTTTTAGAGACTTCGGAAGAGTCTTCATAAGAGCGAAGCTCTTTTGAGGACGTTCGAATGGTGGACTAAAAATATACAAAATTTGTTTTTGCTACAGATTATTTTGGGTACGCCTCTGTCTTTGCAATGTCAGCTGCTTTTGAGATTTCGATTGTGTGAGAGGATGAAGCATTGGTAGAACACATTTCGTAAAGCCTTTTTCTTCTATGTGGGTCTCTATTTTAGAAAAAAGACATAATGTTGAACGAAATTTTTCTAGTCCATGGGTAAAAGTCTTTTGGGTAAGCGAGTCAGAGTGTACACAATGTTTTGAAGAGGTTGCGACAATAATTGTCCCAAAAAATTATAAGTGTTATTTCAGCCTTACCTTTTTTATATTTTAAAGAACATTATTTTCAGAAAATCTTTTGTGTTCTTAAGAAATTTAAAAGGAATTTTTTTGGGTTTACAATAGTTATTTGACGAACAAATTTTATCATAAATTAAAGGTCAATTTTTCCCCTATTTTAAAGAAATTAGAATTGTGATTTGGCAACCTTTCCTTATACATCTTAAAGAAATTAGTTAAAGATATTACTAAAGCTGTTTCTGTTCATAAGAAAAATTTAGGTAAATAAGCCTAATTTCTAAAAAAGCAAGGCACATTTTTAGAGCAAAGCTTATTTGCTGACGTTTGACTGGGGAATAAAAAAGGGGAAAAAGTTTGACGGATTTCTTTGGCGACGCTTTTGTTTTTGTAAATTCAGCAGCTTTTGCCATTTGCCGTAGCAGCAGGCGGGTTGTGTTTTGAAGGCAGAATTCATTCATGAGGCCAATGTGAGAATTCAGTGCGATTTAGTCTAAGAAAAAAAATTTTGAATGTTTACATCATTTCCATTGTCTGGACTTAAATTATAGTCCAAGAGGGTTTAGACCGATACAGGAAGGGGTGCTGCCTAAAATCGCAATTTTAAAAAAACTTTTTTTTTTAAAAAAATTATTTTAAAAAAAACTAATTTTGAACAAATTTTGGTTTTTTTTTTTTTGAAAAAAACTTTTTTATAAGCTCTTTCAAGGGCGTAGCCAGCTTTCCGAAAAGGTGGGGGCTGCTGTGCCTGAGCTTTTCTTAAATATTTCTTTAATTATATTTTTCAACATTAAATAACACTGTGCGACAAATTTCAACTTTTTTCAAAACTACCAAGCACCACTATGCGGAATCGATAGTGCTACCCGAACTGAGTAAATCCCTATCAGCGTTTGGCTAGATTGGAAGCACTTTTTTTATGGACCCTCAAAGTGTTTGAAATTAGGTGTGGCATCCAAAAAAAGGTGTCATTATTTCTGGGCAAACAGCTTATTCAGTTTTAGTGATAGCTGCAAACTGTCCTCGGCAAAGTTGTAGCTGACAGTCCGCAGAATAAATTCTTCATACAAAAATTTTTAAAAAATTCATGTTTTCCGGTAGTATTTCTTAAAAAAATTTTTCAAAAACGTATTTTTTTACTTTTTCGAGTATAACTTTTAAAAAATCAGAATTTTTCACATACTTTCTTTGGCAAAAAAAAGCTTTTGAGATACCAAACAACTCTGCTGAACAAGGTTTTACAATCTGAACACTTCTACATCCTCCAAAACGGCCCCCAAAAGTGTGAAAAAAAGTGACTTGTTTGTTGTCATTGTTTATTAGATACTCAAGTTTTTCACCAAAATAGCAGCCAATTAAGTTTCGTTAAGCTTTTAGAGCAAAACATTACTCATTTTACTTGTTGTTATCCATGATTTAAGAAAAAAATGATTTTTTGAAAATTGTTTGAAAATTTTTCGAAAATTCTGTAATTTATCAGCAAAAAGGTTGCCAATTTAAGACTGTATAAAATATTTTAACATGCTAGTACATTTTTTAACAAGTTGAAATCAAATTAAAGTAAATATTTAATTAAAAGAAAAATTTTTTTAAATAATTAATAATAAAATCAAATAAATTTAAAAAAAAATGAAATATTTAAGGGGTTATATACAGTTAGGATTTTCAAAAAAACGTTTTTTTTGCATTTTTCAAAATATATATATATGTGTATAAACACACAAAATTTCAAGTCGATCCGACGAATATTTTCGAAGTTATAGACACATTAGTGAAGGCGCGGCGAGAGACCTCGCAGAGACCTCAAAACTTTAATCGCGTTTTCTCCAAAACGGTGTTTTTCAAAGTCGGTGAGCAAGATTTCTCAGAAACGGCTGAACCGATCGGTCTGAAATTTTATTAACTATTTTTTTAGTAATTAATCGAAGGATTTCCCGATCCGATGAAAATTTCTCATTTTTCTAAACAATTAAAGAGCCGAATTTTGGTCGAAAATCGAACCTTTTGCTTTGAGTAGCCGCCATTTTGTCAAAAAAATTTTTTTGCTAATTCCTTCGATTAATCACTAGATTATTCATTATATTAATGAAATTTATTTGGTTTTTGCATTTAAGATGATCCAGTCCAGAGATATCGTGCTCACCGCAAGAGGCCTTTTTTTGCGGACCTCTGCAAAATTAGCAATATCAACGTTCCCGATGATTATTTTTGGCAATAAAAAAATGTGAATATAGTTTAAGGTTGTCATAATATACCTGCCAAGTTTCAAATCAATAAACCAAATAGTTTGCTTAGGAAAAATTCTTGAAAAATGCCTTTTTTCGACCTCCTAACTGTATATAACCCCTTAAGTTTTTATTTATATTTTTTGCAATGTTTGTTGTTTGTTCATTTTGTTTACTCTGCAAAATATTTATAGCAGATGGTAAATAGTAGCTTAGGTTTGGCTCGAATGTACGACTTCCCAGATATTACAACATGTCTAGATACAAGATTTCACAATTTAAATTTTATTTAGATAATTAGAAAATATATTCTTACATTCTAAACAATAGATTTTTGGTACCCAAACTATATATTCAAGATACAATGTAATTAAATTTAACTTAAATTTTTTAAATTATCAACTTAACATTAATGCATTATTTCCAATCAAATCTCATTCATTTCCATCCGCTCACCCCCATTATCTGCAGCTACTTCATTCCCTAGTCTATCGTGTGGCATGGCATATATCAGTTTTTGCCAAAAATTGGGATCATCCCGTTTCAGATACGTATTCAAGACCATATAATTTTTCAACTCGGAATCCAATCCATCGAAATTCTCCACTTCCGGATAGACTACAATGATTAAGCGTTTAAACCTATCTTTGGACGCCTCATGCATGGCCTTACGTAACTCTAAACGACCCCAACTGGAAGTTATAAAGTCCTGCGTCATCAGAACGATGACTCGCCTAGAATCCTCAATGGACTGAAAAATGCAATGGGGAATCGACACTCCAAGAAGCCAATCACGTTCATAGAAGCAAATTCGAAATTTATGTGGACCATTCTCCAGCCTGTCTACATACTCGGCAACGAGGTCCGAATTTTTGTGAGTGTAGGCCAGGAAGCCATCAAACCTCTTGTGCTTGTCTAGGTCAGGTCGAGCGGAATAGAACAAAAATATTTCATTTTCATAGAGCCACATTAGGATGGTCATTTTATAGCATTGTAGAATTTTAAAAAGGACATAAAAAAGGACGAAAACTATTATGATCGTAACGAATATTAACACATAATGTGGATCACACACGCCCGCCTCCTCAATTGAGGAGAGTAAAGTCAGATCTTTGCACTTGGTAGAATTTAAATCAGAAATGCTTGCAGTCAACATTCTTTTTAATTTAAGAAAATGTTTTTCATTGCAATCGCAAATCCAAGGATTTCCAGAAATCCAAAGCTTAATGTTCGGATCTCTTTGGATAAGGAAATCGGTTATGCTTTCTTGAAGAGAACTCAAGCCATTGTTTCGAATATCTAACAGGGTAATATTATAGGGTAGAAGCTCAATTGTGTTTAAATGATTGTTTGCTAAATGCAATTCGTGCAGATTTGTATAGCCTGGTGAAGGCTCAAGGGGTAAACTTTGTAAGGAGTTGTTTGCGAATAACAGAGAGACTCTAAAGTTGTTTGGATGTGGTAATCTAGGTATTTTAGTGAGTCCTTGGTTAGTACAGTTGACTATCAATTGCATTGAATCATAATCTAGACAGCAAACGCATTCTTTGGGACAATCTACCCCGTTACGCTTGAGAGCCTCGTTATAGCCATTGGGTTCATGGATTTTTAGAAAGTTGGAGAATAACTTTGACTTACAATCACATTTCCACGGATTGCCTGACAGTTGAATCAGGCCTACTCTGGTTTGAAAACGATCTGAGAGAAACTGTATTAAACTGTCGTTTAGAGTCTCAAATTTATTGTTTCTAATGTCCAAGTAGTTGATATTGGGAGGGAGTTGATCTATGCTTAGACTCGTAAGTTTATTATTAAGTAAATGCAGCTTCTTTAGTGTAGAATTTAGCATATTTGGGAGAGTTTCAAGTTGGTTGTTGTCAAGTAGAAGAGTTGAGTTGAAGGGTAAATTAGTTGTGAAATGAGGAAGTTGAGTTAGGTTCTTATTTTGGCAATCGATCATAAATTGCTGAGTAGTTTGATTGAAACAACAATGACAGCTCTCAGGACAGTCTTCCTTAACATATTCGCTACGATTTTTTCCCATTATTAAGTCTGTTAGATTAACTAATAAATGTGAGTATTGACAGTAGCTGATCCAGGTATTTCTAGCCTCATCAACAAAAAAGTAATTCGACAGAAGTCTTGCTATGATCTTATTGGGAGTTTCAAAGTCGTTGCTAATATTCAAAGTGATGAGTCCAGGTGGCAGCAGCTCAATGTTTAGTGTAGTCAGATTGTTATTAGACAGATTAAGTTCCTTTAGATTCGCGAATCCGCCTGATGAGTTTTTGCTGGGTAAAACGCTGAGATTGTTATCTCCAAACAGAAGAAATGGATCGCCATAGATTGGTGTAGGCAGCTCTGGAATATGTGTTAATCCTTGCCCCGTGCAGTTAATATAAAAGGTTGCGGTTTTCCAATTTAAAAGACAGTTGCAGCTTTTAGGACAACGCCTGCCATCTGTACCGAGTGTAAACTTACAAATCTCTAAATATTTTATCTCTTGGTTTTTTTTTTTTGAACTCGCACAAAAAAGCTGTCAGTTTTGGGCAGGGAATGTGTGTGTCAGTTGGAACATCTATTATCTCAAGTTTGGTGTATTTCCGGAAAACTTCCAGATTAACTGTGTTGCCGACATCAAGTCTAATTTGCTCCAAATTACTACGAAGGGTGGGTGAACTGCAAAGAAACAATTATTAAATTAATAAAGTATGTAAAAAACATTTGAAATTCAATAAACCAACCTTAAAAATGTTTGATCCTCAACAATTGTGTTCTCAAAAACCAAATATTTTAAGCTCGTCAAGTTTTCAAAGGTAGCGACATTTAAATTGTCAATTATTAAATTTGAGAAAACTATGAACTTAATTTGGCTGTGAAATGGTTTACTGGGAATGGCAATTGTATTGTAAGAGCCGCGAGAAGGTCCTTTTAATACAATAGTACCCGTGTTCGTCATATTCTTCCAGGGGTATACATTTAAAATGTTTGACATATAATGAGTGTTGTTTTTCATTTCAAATCGAATTTCTATTATCCATGGTTCCTCTGAGAAGGGGTGGCTTTTTTCGATAACTGTAACAATTCCCCCTGAGAATCCTTAAGCGTATCCTCATAATATTCGACTTTATTAATTCCAAAAGCCTGAAGATATTGAAAGCTGGGTACAAAGGCATGACCCGTTCCATGAATAGTCATTTGTCGTAGTTTGCTTTCGGTGGTATCCAGTTTTAAAAGCAGCTCCAAGTTTACGGCATTATTCCATGTGACATCTAAAACACCGTGGGCCTTTAATTCCAATTTGTAGATGTCAGTTGTTATTTTAAAAAACTTTTGTGCACAAAAGATATTTTTTTTATTAAATTCTTCACAGTAGTCCTCTCTGAATTCCATATTAAATATCCATCTTTAGAATAGGTCGCCGCATGTTGTATACAACTTATTGCCCAAAATAAGCAAAGAATTTGTACTTTTATGGTGAACATTTTGGACATGTAATCAAAGACCAGGCACAATTTATACTGAATCCACGAAAGACTTTTTGAACAGTCTGGACCACTGGATGTGTGGATGACTCACACGGATTCGATAAGCAAATTCTCAATAGTAAAAAATTATTATATATTTTGGCATTAACAGTCCAATAACAAAAATTTCCATCCTACCAAATTGCTCCACTGGGATTTCATTGTCGAAATTTTATTGCTAAGTTTCAAGTTTCAATTGAAATGAGCGAAACATTTTTAAAAGATAAGAAATGGAATTTTTGAGAAAGCTAACACCGCACATTAGGGAATTTGTACATTTTTTTGGCATAAAGTCGAAATATTTATTAATTATTCATTGTTGTTATCCCCAAAAAAAGTTATCCGTCCGATTTATATATTTAAATATTTTTTTTTTTTTACCAGCATATATATACCGAAAAAAAAACAAATTTAGAAAAAAAAAAAAAAAAAAAAAAATAAAAAAAAAAACAAAAAAAAAAAAAAAAAAAAAAAAAAAAAAAGGAAAGTTTCGCAAAAATTTATTATTTTTATTTTGTGGTGAAATTTTTAGGGGGAACAAAAACACACCCAAGCAACCAACAAAAAATATAAAAAAAATAAACAAATAATAAGGAAAAAAAATGAACAAAAAAGGTGTAGTATAAACCAAACCGGGATGTTTTAATCTACAAAAAAAAAAAAATTTGATTTATATATTCCCCAGTGCTCCGAAAGACTAGCCAAAGCTGACCTTACGACAGGGATCAAATCGCAATAGCCCACAAGCCAACATTTACCTCGGCTGCTTTTGTTTAGCAATATGAAGAGTCGTGTTGCAAATATGGACAAGAATAATCTATAAAATTTCCCTGCAAACATTTTGTCGGGTTTCTTATCTCCCTCGTCAAAAAGTGAGTTTGGCGATAGTTTGAGATGAGAGTCTGATGATAGTTTGGCGATTTACAAAAACAAAACACACAAGGTTTCGCATTTTTAACATAAAAGGGATAAATTGGCGATATGTGGCATCAATTTCTATTGCCCTATATATATGGACAGAGTGATAAATAAGAACTTGAGAATTACAAGCATGCATTTAGGGTGAATGCTTTCAAATAGATTCAATACAAAGTAACCCTAGTAACCCTCTAGTTGCCCAAGTAACCCTTTAGTTGCCTCGTCTTAGACGCACAGCGTGGCGCAGTCGTCTAAAACGTCAGTCCCATAGTGGATTTCAGTCCAAGGGAACCGAGTTCGAATCGCCTCAGAGTAAGTAAAAGTTTTCCATGTAATTAAGAAGTATAAGTTTGTTTAATTCGTTGTTTATCAGAACAGGCAAGCAGCAACCAGCAGCAAGTTGTGTAGCAGCGCGCACAAATATTTTTTTTTTTTGTGTGAATCGCTTTCATATCCCTGACACTCCTGCCCATAATTATACGACACTCCGAAAATTTTAGTTTCGACCCTCGTAGAAGAATGGGAAAGCATAATACAACGAAATCAAGTATGCAGAATGAAAGCTTAATGAATTCTGCTTAAAATGAGATGTTCTTATCTCTGATTGCATCTCCCGTTTTCAAGCAGCAGTAAAAAAAGCACAAAAGTTCGATTTTTGTCATGTCTGCAAGTGTATCATAATTATACGACACTTGTCAATTTGTTGGATTTGGTTAATTTTTTTATTCTTATAATGGTACATAAGCAATAGTTAATAATTAATAGAGCCACCTTGAGCCTTTGCCACCTCGAAAAGTCTCTTAGGCATTGAATTCACTAAATTTGTAAGTAAATTTTGGTCTAAAAGAGACCATTGAGCCAAAATTTCGCTTTTGAGGCTTTCGACATTCTCAAATTTGTTGTTATTGGCGTAAACTCGCCTGGCTAAGATACCCCAAATGTTCTCAATTGGGTTTAGGTCAGGGGAGCACGCTGGCCAATCCAAAATATTTATATGGTGATCATTTAAGAAGCGCTGGGTTTCTCTGCTCTTGTGAATAGATGCATTATCTTGCATAAAAACAAGATCTCTTTCCATATTTTCTTCCAAAAATGGCAGAAGACGATCCTCCAATACTTTTTTGTATTCTCCACTGTTCATCCTGGAGCTTGTAAAGCACAGATCAAGCGTTCCAGACGCATGAAAGGCTCCCCAAACCATTGCAGATCCGCCTCCGAAATTGCGTTTGGAAAAAATAAGTGGATCCTTACGCAAATCTCTCCAATAGTGCCGAAACCCATCTGGGCCATCAAGATTAAATTTTTTTTCATCAGAAAAAATTATCTAAATGAAAAATATTGAACAAAGCTGTATGAACAAAATAAAGTTAAAAATTCATACCGAGGCCCAGTTTTTCTCCAAGTTTTTTTTCCACAAATTGAAGTCTTGCTGCTTTGTGGTGCGGCTTCAGGAACGGAGTCTTCTTTAAGACTCCTCTGACAATGCACTCCGATGATTGCAGCGTCCGCCAAACAGTCATCCGTGACACAGGCTTACTGCAACATGCGGCAAGTGTGGAGCACGAAGCAAACGAATTGCTAGCTTTAAGTACTATGCGACGTTTTTCACGGTCAGACAACTTGGGGTTTCTTCCAGAGCTACGCTTCATACCATATTCATCCGGATTGCTCAAAAATTTGGTGATAACACAACGTGTTCGACCGATTTTTTCCGATATTTGGCTTGCATTAAAGCCAGCATCGTTGTAGGCTCTTATCCTTCCCTTTTCCTCGTCGGATAACAAACGTCCACGCGGCATTTTATTGCAAATTCGTTAAATTGATAACAGAAATTTAAAAAAAAATAATTGAAACCAAACTTCTCTCTCCAGCCGCAGTAATTGAAATGTGTCGTATAATTATGATACACTTGCAGACATGAAAAAAATCGAACTTTTGTGCTTTTTTTACCGCTATTTGAAAACGGGAGATGCAATCAGAGATAAGAACATCTCATTTTAAGCAGAATTCATTAAGCTTTCATTCTGCATACTTGATTTCGTTGTATTATGCTTTCGCATTCTCCTACGAGGGTCGAAACTAAAATTTTCGGAGTGTCGTATAATTATGGGCAGGAGTGTATTCTTTAAAAACCGAACAGTTAAAATTTCTTAAAACACCAAATAAAAAAAGTTTTAAAATATATAAAATTTTTCTAAAAATTTAAAATAAATTTTGTGTTTTCAAAAGATGGAGACTTTTATGGTTTAAAAGTTATGAATTTTGAAGTTATAAACAAATAATAAGATGCCCTTAAAGAATGCGTTGCCACTCAGTCAGTTTCAAACGCTTTATGAGAATTGCCAAGTTATTATTTATCAAGCTTTCCAAAATTGCCAACATCACACAGATCGGACATCTATATCATATAGCTGCCATAGAATGCTAAATTTGGTTTGGTATAATATACTTTAAAAACTCTGGTCACCCTAATCCACAACAAAATGCAATTAATCATAGCATTCGTATGGCAGCTATATGAAATAGACGTCCGATCTGTGTGATGTTGACATTTTTGAAAAGCTTGATAAATATAAAGCTCACTTGCCAAGTTTAAATTAAAAGTTAAAAATTTTTTTAACTGTTCGGTTTATAAAAGAATGACCCATATATGGGATATTCCATATCAACTCGTCCACCCCATTTTTTATACCCTTGCAAAGGGTATTATAATTTTGCCCAGAAGTTTGCAACGCATAGAAATATTCATTTCCGACCCTATAAACTATATATATTCTTGATCAGGGCGACGAGCTGAGTCCGTCCGTCTGTCTGTTTCTACGCAAACTAGTCTCTCAGTTTTAAAGCTATCGAACTGAAACTTTGCACAGAGTCTTTTTTTTTACTGCACACTGTTAATATGTCGGAACCGGCCGGATTGACTACTATATCTTATAGCTGTCATAGGAACTATCGGTCGGAAAGTGGCTTTTATTTAGAAAAATTGTTTGTTTCAATGCTGGCGTTCTTAAACTCTGATGTGTTAAGACATTTGCAAGGGTATAAAAACTTCGGCAAAGACGAAGTTAGCTTGGCCTTCTTGTTTATTTAAAAATTTTAAAAAGTGATAACTTTTGTACGATATATCGGATTTAATCGAACCACAAACGATTTTTCGTTATTTTCATGTGAAGTTTTTAAAAAAAATGGGAGACCGCTACCAGAGCTTTCTTTGAAAAAAATCAGTTATTTTTTATTTTTCTGCACCAGGGCCAATCTGGAATTGATCCGAAAATTTTTATTCAGAAATGGCATAATATTATGTACATTTCACAATTTATTTCAAGATGGAAGTAGATGGAAGTCAATATTATATCGATATTTTTGTTGGACGTTAAGTGTTATTTCGAAATGATATTTTGTATGCCGATATTGTCGATTATCGATATTTTTATAAACGGTATATAAGAAAAGTTACTATGGTAATAGGTGTAAATAACAAATAGCCTGATAAAACATCTGGTAATACAACTTAAAATCGCATTTAAGAACTAATCATACACCTTTGGGTGCAGCAATACGCTGCAATATTAGGTGTCAGTGTATATTGATGATATCGTCATAAACAGTCCCGCTTATTAGAAATCTAGTGCTGATGAATTGTTCATGACTGAAAGTGAATTTCGATACTTTACTCTCTTGGCCTCTGTGGCCGTCTGTGGCCCAGTGGTTAGTGTGCTGGACTGCTGGGCGGGAGGTCGTGGGTTCGATCCCGCCTCTGAACATCTAATAATAAAAGTTTTTTCTTTCTTTAGAAACTAGCTTTACACATACGGTCACCTTCACCAGCTTAGTGGCGCCAGCTGTGAAGTAACTAGCCAATGAAAAGCAATTTCTCAAACTTTGCCGTTCGGATCCGGCGTTAAACTGTAGGTCCCTTTCTCTTGTGCGAAAAATTTAAAGCACACACGCCAAGAGATTGAGAGAAGCTTGGCTTGGCCCCGGGGGGAGCTGTATAGCCAGTTTTACCTTACCATAATATACCTGCCAAGTTTCAAATCAATAAACCAAATAGTTTGCTTAGGAAAAATTCTTGAAAAATGCCTTTTTTTCGACCTCCTAACTGTATATAACCCCTTAAGCTAACTAAATACTACGCTAATTATAATTAGATCAAGATGCATTTGATATAAAATGAGAATCAATCTTCAAAATAATGGAGGATAACTTAAGTTATAAATGAAAAAGTGAATTTTTCGGGGCAAAATCAATGATTAAAAATTATCAATTAATGATATATAAATTAAACAAAATTCCCTATGATAGAGAATTGAAACAAAGCTTTCGATTCTGATATGAAGTCTTGTATGGATGATCGTTTTGTTGTTTCTCTTCTCTGCGAATACCCACCCGACCAAAAGTTCGCCCGCGAATTCGCGAATAAATGTAAATTTTTTGTTTATGTCATGTGTCTCCCTTCTTATTACCTATCTTTTGGCAAGCAACCTATCAGTCTGCACCTTCTTTAAGTTCGTTAACCAGAAGTCGACTTTTTTTCTAAAAAAAAATGTTTTTTTTTTTCATTTTTGACATGTGAATATTATATAAAATTTTTTTCGAAGTGACAAAAGTAAGTATGAGGGAAGTATCTTTTGTCAATTGCTTTTTTGATAGAAATATGTTTTTTTTTTTGTAACAATTTCTTTTTGGTTATGTGACGTCACCAAAAAAAAAGTGAGATATGGGGGGTTGTGAGCCACTTTGAAAAAAGTCGGTTTGGACTTTCAAAGAGATTATTGCAATGACGCTCAACAAAACAGAGGAAAAACTCTCCAAAGTTAAAAAAAACTTTAAAAAAGGCAAACAAAAGAACAGCCACAAGCAAAAAAGTGCTCGTATATAAAAAGAAAACAAGCCTGATGCCGTCAATCAATTTTCACTCTTCATTGATATTTCTTAATTCAGAATATGAGAAAATTGTGAATTTTTCATTTCATAAAGAATAATGGCTTAAAAACACGAATGTTGAACTTTTAGATGGGTGGCTCACAACCCCCACATATTTTCCAAAAGTCAAAAAAATCACTTTTTTTTCAATATGAAATAAAAAAAATCCAAAATTTATTTTTGAAAACTAGTGTTGAGGAAAGTTTTGTGCATCTTTTACCTAAAATACAAAATTTACAGAACGAAAAAATATTGAATTTTGAAGAAGTGATGTTCGAAAAACAAAACTATGATCACAACCCCCCACTCTACCCTACAATAAAACTCGAATTAATTGTAATTTTTTACAATAATATTTATTTAAATTCATCGCTTTGGCTCCCATTGCAGCTTCTTCCAGGCATTTCTTTATGTGAAAGCGGTTGCTTCCTTTTGATTGGCTTGATTTAAACAATAAGCAATTAACAAATAGGCAACAGCACTTTGGACAATACAATCATGAGCTTTAAACCACATAAAACAATTATTGTTTACTGATTAATTAACGCTCGGCAGTTTGCTAAACCAAACTATAAATGCCGGCCATGGTGTTATTAATATGTTAATATAATTTAAAATAATAATGTTAATTTCACCATGCGCCGGCCTAAGTATAAGAGCTTCAAAGGACATACTGAAAATGCAAAGTCAAAGTCGACGGCGACGCGGCGTAGTTTTGGTTCATTTTCTACCTGCTGAAGAGAGAAGCAAGATAAAAGGGAACTCACAAAGAGTTTCGCTAAAACTAAACAAAATACGAATAAAGTTCTTCGCGGAACTTTCGCTTGAAGCGAACGTTTGCTTGTGTGTCGAGTGGGTGTGTATATGAGGGCGTGTAAGTGTATGCACTTCTTAAAGAAGCCGTCGGTTGTATGGTTGACACTTTATTTATGTGAATTTGTCTAATGTTTTCTGCACATTTCACTTTTGTTCTGTTGTTGCTGTTGCAATGCGTTTGTATGTATGTTTCTGGGCGCGACCAAGCCCAGACGCCATTTTGGTAGAGCCGTTTTTCGACGCGAACTTTTCGAACATTTAAGTAGTTGAGAGATGATAGATATAACGAGAAAGGCAAAGCTAACTTTGTCTGTACCGAAGTTTTGATACACTTGAAATAGCTTGTCTCAACGGTTAGCGACTTCGACCAAACTTCGCAGATCAGCTTAAAAACATTACATATTACCCATGACCGTGTTTGAGAGCAGTAATATTGAGAACAAAACAGTTTTTCTTACTAAAACCCATTTTCCGAACGAACATTTGTATGGCAGCTACAAGAAGTAGTCATCCGATCCGGTCGGTTCCGACATATTAGCAGCGTGCAGTAAAAAGAAGACTCTGTGCAAAGTTTCAGCTCGATAGCTCCAAAACTGAGGGACTAGTTCGCGTAGAAACAGACAGACGGACAGACGGACGGACGGACGGACAGACGGACGGACAAAAGCTAATCGACTCAGCTCGTCATGCTGATCAAGAATATATATACTTTATGTGGTCGGAGATGATTGCTTTTATGCGTTGCATACTTCTGGTCAAAATTATAATACACTTTTCAAGTGTATAAAAAATTAATGCCGCAAAAAATTAAACAAATGATGGTGAAATTATCAGATGAAAGTCTATATTAAAAATGGGATGCCTGCAGCTCTTACCATTTCTGAGATCTGTACGTGATATTGCTGGTATAAAATATTTATCCCCGAATGTCTTTCGGGACTCGAACCTGTTCTAAAAAAATCTACTCTTAGACTCCCTTAGGCAAAGTATTCATAAGTATTATTTAAAATATTCGTTGAAAGTGGGGAATTAAAATTCACCGGGCCGTCGATAACAGCAGAATAGCTTGTGACAACAATGAGGTAGCAAAGAACAAAGAGTTTACATCGGCGCAAAACAGCGCTCCGGGAGGGATGTTTTCAAACGAGAAGTTGCTGGTCCTAGATGAATTCATAATGCAGGCCATTCACGACGCTATAGAAAGAAGAAAACTCCTTTTCCTCGCTAAGTTTAATGGCATCATGGTACTGGTACAAAACTGTCTATCCAAACGATTCTCATTATGGTAGCCATACATAGTCCATAGATCTAAACAAACCGAATTGAGTTATGTTGGAGCAAAAAAATTTACCAGTTGAAGGAATATGACATGGCAATACGAAACGGAAATACTGTGCTGTAAATATTTTTCCTTCTTAAGCGAAAATAAATCGATTTCGAAAATATCCAATGGATCCCAAAAAGGATACTTAACTATCCAGTCTAAATGGATACCGAAATTATCCTGAGGATCATCAAAACTGTCCTTTTTTTTTCTCAGTGTATATCAAAAAGTGTATGAACACCTAGATCTCAGAGATTAGAAGAGCTAGAGCCACCAAACTTGATTCAAATTTTTTCCACGCCCACCCCCGCCCGCACAATAAAAAATTTTGAATAACTCCCATACTTTTTAAGGTATCGACTTCAAATTTATAAAATTAAATTTATATTAGCAATAACTAAAATCTCTGAAATTTACAACCAGATCGGATAATAAATGGCGAATTTGGAAAAAAATTTCCATACTTTTCGGATGTTCACCTCTCAGGAACGCTGTTTAACATTTCTTTTCTTGAGTATCGGGTATATCGAAGTCGGATACAGCCAACTTTAACTTACGATAAAACTTTGGAAGTTATGACTTTCCAAGTTGCAGGGACGGGAGAAAGCGTGCCAAAAAGTAAAATAAAATTTATCTGACTGCAAATAGTATATGTCCCAAACATGACAAACTTCTATCTCTTAACATCTTTGAGAGCTGTTCAGATGGTCATGGCTATATTAACAGAAATGACGGTTTGTAAAGACATTGCATGAATATTTTGCCTAAAGGATTACAATAGTTGATTTTATTTTGAGTCTGTCTTCCGCCAAAACGCAGCTTCCTCATACTAGCCACAGGTGCGAGCCACGCCACGGCATTCCGTCTTTACTCTTAAAATATTTTCATATATTACTGATTCAGTGTTGAGAGGGGAAAATGGTCTGTTGAGTTTAACAGAACAGTTAAATTTGGATGTGGGGTTAGAATATAACGTGTATCTGAGGAAATTTTCATTGCGATAAATATTTTATAACAGCAATATCACGTACAGATCTCAGAAATGGTAAGTGGCGCAGGCATCCCATTTTGAATATAGGCTTACATCTAATAATTTCACCATCTTCTGCTCTAATTCTTGCAGCATTAATTTTTTTTTTTAATTCTATACTTATAAACAAAAAAATATTACCTAAATTTGTGCTGAAATATGTGTGCTATTGAACTTTCCCAGCTAAAGTGCTATGCTTTTTAACAGCACAGAGCACGGCTACGAAAGTATTTCAAATGTGCTATTGCTATGCTTCCGAAATTCTCACAGCAAAGCAATAGCAAGTTCGGTTTTTTTTTTTTTTCTTTGCTTCCCATGTTGAACTACGTTTGCGTCGTAGCACAGCACAACAAAAGCAAGTGAAATGAAAAACTGGAAGTTTTTTTTAAACCCTTAAAAAGAACGGAGCGGAGGGTAGCACATCAGCTTTTAAACACAAACACATAGAAACAAGCTTAGCTGAGCGGAGCATTTTGTATGTAAAATTCCGTAAGCTCCGCTAGCTCTGCTCAGCTCCGCGTTCTGTGTGAACCAGATAGATGAACTGGATCTGTGATTTAAGCTTGATGAACTCGACTCGCCACAAAAGAGTGGGAAACCACTTTCTTTTGGTCAGAACTTGAGAATCGTACATCTGATCTTTATATTTCCTTGGCAAATCGATAAATAATGATAATTGCTAACTATCTACCAGTCTTAATATTGTGGAGCAACTTAAGACACACACTCATTTTTTTCTGAGTCTATGCATCTTTCCTATTATATGCCTTCTTCTATTCAATTCGAATCGAAATATTTTCAGAAAAAGCCGTAGAAAGGTAAAAAATGTTCGGTGAAATAAAAGATTTGCTTTTGTCCTAGTCACACAATTCAAATAGTGACCCACTTGTTTAGGCATGTCATTGAACAGGGTTAAATTCGTGCACATTTGTGTTTAGTTTATTATTTTGTTGTTTGGGTTGCCAACATAGAAACTTGAAATTTTACATTTTATTTTTTCGGTCGTTTCTTTGGATCTTTGGTCTTCCGTTTGGCCTTCGCCTCTTTGGAGTTACGTTTTTCCTCCTCCCGGAGTAGCTTTAAACAGAATCTTTTGTTAACAGAAATCCTTTGGGGAAACTATTACCTACCATGGCTATTTCGTCCATTTTCTGTTGCTCCTTCTCTTTGGCTATTATCTCGCTGACTTCTGCTATTCGTAGCTTGAACATGGCCAACTGTTCCGTATAGAACTTGAGATCATCGGTGGCCTTTTGCAGACTGAGTCGCGTTTGGGTGCACAGCAATTCGGCGTTCTCTACATCGTTATCCAAACGCAGTTGCCACTCGTTGATGGCATTTCTGTATTGGGTTATCTGAAAGGAATACATAAACTCCGAGTAATGAAATGCCAAAGCATCCTGATGCATTTTCGTGAGCAGCTGGCTTAGTTGCGTTTCCAGAATTTGCTCTTTGCCCTGCAGCAGCATTTGATTTTGGTCCACACAACTCTGCATCCAATTGATGCGATAGCGTAGCTCAATGGGTGTTTTGGCTGCCACAAGGAGGAGGAGGTGGAGGAGGAGGTGAAGTTTGGAGTAAAGTGAAGCACTCACCATCCTGCATATCGGTTAATATTTGTAGTATAGTCTGGCGTGAGAAGGTGGTTCTTCTTGCTGTGTCGCTGTATTCATTGCTGGACAGTTGCCCCACCAGACCCTCATGAAGTTGACGCGCTGCATACAGCTCATTGATCCATTTTGAGTTGGTCTCGTATTTGGAATCGCTGTGACAGTATTTTGATTGTCTTGGACTAGATCTAGGGACTACTTACTAAATCATACTGATGGCACCTTCGCATATGTTTCTATCTAGACGAAAATCCATTCGTATTTCATTCAGAATCAATTGAATTTCGTACAGATCATTGCGAAACTTGACACAATTCAAATCGTGCTCAGTTTTCTCCATGGTTATGACGTCCAGATACAACTGATTGACGGTCAAGCGTCTCAGAAAGAATTCCACCGACCAGGAAAACAGACTATGAGGGACCTCATCGAGCTCTCCTGGCCACACATTGAGGAACAGATTCAATTGCTTGTGCAATCGCATGACTACATAATCTATGGCTGCCTTTTTGGAACTCAATACTTAGTTCTCGGCACAATCTATCCATTTCTTCCTTAGAAATCCGATGGGCCGACTCTACATCCTTCAACGTAAGCATAGTTTGACGTTTCTTCTGTTCCAGCATACGTCGTATGGCCATTCCTTCCGCCGTGGTGGCATCGGCATCTTCTTCAATTT
The DNA here is from genome assembly GCA_018904235.1 of Lordiphosa stackelbergi. Classification (NCBI taxonomy): domain Eukaryota; kingdom Metazoa; phylum Arthropoda; class Insecta; order Diptera; family Drosophilidae; genus Lordiphosa; species Lordiphosa stackelbergi. The sequence continues at coordinate 27,828 of JAEIFU010001848.1, read as the reverse complement.
GTTTCGTAACGTGAGATACTTTCTTTTCTCTCACCTGGACTTTCCCATAGGGTTCTAGTAAAAGCTTTAGATATTGATCGCGACACATGGATGGATCAGTTTGTGGCGGCAATGGAAATTGTATTTGAAGAACAGATGATCCAACCGACGATTTTGAGTCACTGTGCTTGGTCATGACTTCGTCTAAGAGTTCTTCCTCCATTGTAAGAAATTGGGAGTGTCTCGGGGAAATGGGAAAGTGTTATTTGTTTTGTAAAAATAACGTTAAAAGTTTGCTTTTGGGTTGTGTAAGCAAATGCTACTTGGTTTGCTTTTTTACTTCTTTCATTCTCTGGCCACTTTCGGGCTTTCAACTGTTCTCGGTGTACGCCGAAGGAACGGTTTTTGGGTCTCACGAGGATCATAAAGTAAACCTTATAAAGTTTTACTGAAACCAGATCCTCCTCTGTATTGAACCTAAGCAAAACGTAACCAAACCGCAGTTTCTCTGATAAATAAAGAAACCACTGCTTAATTCGGTTCAGTTCATTGACAATTTGTTCCGCTTTTACTTGTAAAATATTTGTTTCTTTTTGGAATTTTAATCGGTTTCCTAATGTAATTTTTTTTTTGAATTTAGAGCGCAAACACACATGCGTCTAAAAGATGAACAGAGCTTTTCGATCATTTATCCTCTGCTTCGGCATGCGTTCGGCTCGTGTATGTGTAAATAGCGAAATGTCTTCGGTATCTGGGGGCATCCAGTGACAATCGCTACTCTAGATTAGAATCTGCAAAAGTGTGCAACAACTGAATGTTCTGGCGAGTTATTCCATATGTTAAAGTTTGAAGTTAAAGTTTGTTGTACAGCGATGTCCCGTTCATAGGAATGTTCTATTCCACCACTATAATGTGTGGAATCCGCTAACACATGGTCAAATATCTTTCATTTCTTTCTTTCTTAGATTGTTATATGCAGTTGTAATGTAGCTCCGAAAAGCGTTCGGGTATCGCCCACTTGTCGATAACAAAGTAATGAGGATTCGAAAGCTTGCAGTCCACAAAGCGGCCATGCCATCAACCTTAACCAGTTGCTACAAGCCATTCAATTTGTCGGACATTTATCAACGCCATATCATCATAAAGTTCCACATTTGCACTAATTAAGGTAATTTTTTGGCAATTTTGTCAGGACCGCAGGCAAAGTTACAGCCTGTTATATGCGAAAATCAAGATTTAAATTTATGGGAGAAGAACTAGATTGCCACTCCAAATGTTTCTGAGAGTTTTGAAAAGTCAACTTGATATAGCATTAGCTTAACAAAATATTTATTGAAATGTAAAATAACAACATTCATGGAATGCTACGTTAATGTTTACGGATAGTCGAACTGTGGAAAGACGTTGCCAAGCTTGGTGTGGCCAACTGGTACCAGCTTGCCCAGAACAGAAGCATTAATGCAGGGTTCCCCAAGCAGAGAGCGCGAAAACGAGACTGTGTCTCTCTCTAACACACAATGAAGGTTGACTTCGGCAAGCATTCGGTAGAAATTGGCAAGTAAGTTAGTGCCCCCAGGGCTGTCGTTGGGGAACTCTGCATTAATTGCAGAGGCCGAGACCGTCAAACGGTTGTGACAGCCAATAAAGAAGAAGAAGAATTGGATTGGTGCGGCGTGCTTGGTACCCACCACCGTCAAAAGAACTTCACGGCCTCAAACGATTAAGGGACAACGATTTGAGGATATGGATATGTCCTCGAGAGATATTCTTACGTTACTATTAGAAGAATTACTCTTGCAAACTGATGTTTCTACGGGCTTAGTAGGGAGTTAAAAAGCAGAGCAGTCTCTCGAAAACAAAAATTGCACTATAAAAGTCGCTTATCATCCCAGACCTACAATATAGATCAGAAGTATGGACTATAAAACACTTTATAAAATACACATCGGCGCATAAAACAGCAGCGAATGCGCTGGAAAAGACATGCTACCAGTATGGATGAACAAGCTCCAGTTTAACATGTGTACAAACGGAAGGCCAAAGACTTTGGGAGACCAAAACTGAGATGGGAAGACCAGGTGCGGAAAGACATAGCCAATCCTGCTTTGGTGCCAGCTAGCACCAAACAGAAACGACTGGCGGACAATAATAGCAGCGGCAGAGACCGTTAAGCAGTTGTGATTTATATGCACCGCCAAAGAGAAAGAAGAAGAAGACTATCAAAGGGTTCAGTTATTGTTTCAAAAATTAAACGCAAATGTTAGCGTAGCATTTCATGAATGTTGTTAATTTACATTTAAATAAATATTTTGTTAAGCTAATGCTATATCAAGTTGCCTTTTAAAAACTCCCATAAACATTTGGGGTGGCAATCTAGTTCTCCTCCCATAAATTAAAATCTTGATTTCCGCATATAACTGGGTGTAACTTTGCCTGCGGTCCTGACAAAATTGCCAAAAAAATTACCATATTTAGTGCAAATGTGGAACTTTATGATGATATGGCATCGCTAAATGTCCGACAAATTGAATGGCTTGTAGCAACTAATTAAGGTTGATAAAATTGCTATAAATCAAGTAAAATTAGACTTTGAAGGCCAATTTCGATTCCATTGGCAATACTTATATGGTGTGTTTGATTTTTCTCAGTTGCATTGATATGTGTACTATACTATAAGCTTCATAAAATCAGCAATTAATGCTTAGTGTGGCCTACAAAATTTCTACAACGGCAAGAAGTCGGAAATTTAGTATTTCGCGTATATCTTGGAAACGGAAACTAAGATATGGCTTTGACATACCACGGATACTTTTTGCTGTAGAACAGTGTAATCAACTCAATTTAAGTTTTCTCGTTCGCAAATAATTGTTCTTGAAGTGACAACATTGTACTACAAATGGAAGCAACCGTTCATGCACTGTATTTGGTAACATTGTGCTTATCTTGAGCTCAATGTTCTCGGTTTTTTCCTCTGTGTAGTCATCGTAAGCTTGCCAAAACTAGGCAACCTATTTTTATAAGACCAATATAAATCACAGCCCAAATAAATACATAACAAAAGCTGAATTCCTCTAACTCTGCTATAAACGATCTGAATGAAAATTTCAGAGATTATTGGCCAAAAACAGTATAATTTTTTGCCAGTTGTAATTGATTCAAGTACGAAATTTGTGATTTAAGAACAAATCGACATATGTTTGAAAAAAAAATCGGGATTTATTAAAGAATTTAACTACTAATTTGAGAACGCAACAGAATGGAATTAAGTGCGAAAAGGGGTTAGTTTGAGAACACATAGGTAACAGTTTTAGACTAAAGATGATTAATTTAGAAATTTTAAAGGCTTAAATTAGATATGTTTGGTTCATACACACAAAAAAATCTGGTGGGTGAAATTAACTACGCTGACAGTAACTTTTTTCCAAATTTTTTATGCATGTGGTTTTGGTGTTGTTTTGTTACTGTGCTTACAGTAAAATCTACTGAAGAAATTTGTAAGCTTTACGTATTTTTTTAGCACGAGTTTTGTTGTTGCATTTAACAACTGTACTCCTAGTAAAATTAACTACAAATATTTTGTCAAATTTTTCTTCGTTTTAATAAGTTACTGCTACTACAGTAACTTTACCATAGAATTAGTAACTCTGACGTGATTTTTTCATCTCATACTTTGCTTTTGCAGCAATTAACTGCACCCACAAGTTAATCTAACCGCATATATAGTACAACTTTTTGAATGTGTTTGATGCACCGATTAACTGTTCCGACCGCAAATCTAACCGCGAAAATTTGAGTTGGTCTTTTATAGAGCACTTCAACGGAATTTGAACTTGAGATTTACTAGTGGTCTCATTTATGCAATATTCAAGAAATTTTTCGTGCATATGTCTAGGCAAATTTAATATGTACAAGTAATATGTTAGAGGCGTTGCTTTTAACCCGCGCGTAGCGTAACTGGTAAAGACGTGCTTCCAATCGTGTTGAGAATGGCCCCGAGTTCGAATCCCCCCAGAGTAAGTAAAGTATTTTTCAAATTTAATAAATATTTGTTTATTCTTCTTCTTCTTCTTGATTGGCCCGATGCATGCATCACAACCGTTCGACGGTCTCGGCCGCTGCCAACAATGTCCGCCAGTCGCTTCTGCTCCGTGCGAGCTGGGACCAATTGGTCAAACCAAGCTTGGCAAGGTCTGCCCGAACCTGGTCATCCCATCTCAGTCGAGGTCTCCCCCGCCTGCCTCTTCCTCCGTATTCAGCCGCCTTCGAATAATAAGCTTTCCTTACTGGAGCTTCTTCGTCCATCCTGGTGACATGTCCTAACCAGCGCAGCCGCTGTTGCTTTATGCGCTTGACCAGACAGGTGTCCCCATAGAGCTCATACAGTTCGTCATTATTTCGAATGCGGAAAACATCGCCAACTTTTAAAGGTCCATAAATCCTCCGAAGAATCTTTCGTTCAAACACGCCAATCGCCGCTTCATCCGCTGCTGTCATTGTCCATGCTTCTGCGCCGTATTGCAGGACTGGGATGATAAGCGACTTGTATAGGGCTAATTTTGTTCTTCGCTTGAGGTCTCTGCTCTTGAGCTCTCTACTTAGCCCGTAGAAGCATCGGTTTGCAAGAGTGATCCTTCGTCGGATTTCCAGACTGATGTTGTTGTCGCTGGTTATCGTCGTTCCGAGGTAAACAAAATCCTCAACAACTTTAAAGTTGTATTCTCCCATTGTAACAAATTGTCCAAGACGCAAGGACTTTTTGTCCGCGGATACAAGGTATTTCGTCTTGTCCTCATTCACCGCTAGACCCATCAGTTCCGACTGCCTCTCAATCTCTGAAAACGCCCTGCTTACCGCCCGTTCGTTTTTGCCGATGATGTCGATATCATCGGCATATGCGAGTAGCATTAGATCTTTATAAATAAAGGCGCCCGTTCTGTTGGCATGTGGGCACCGGCGCAGTATATATTCCATCAGTAGATTGAAGAAGTCGCACGATAAGGTATCGCCCTGCCTAAAACCTCTCTTGGTATCAAATGGTTCGGAAAGGTTCTTTCCTATTTTGACGGAGCTTTGTGTACTTCTCAACGTCATCATGCAAAGACGGACGTACTTTGCTGGTATACCAAGGGTAGACAAGGCTTCAAAAAACCTTGACCTTATCGGCGTGTCGAAGGCTGATTTATAATCAACGAATAGATGGTGTGTGTTGATGCCTCTCTCATAGGTCTTCTCCAGGATTTGTCGTAATGTGAATATCTGGTCTGTGGTGGATTTACCAGGTCTAAAGCCACACTGATAAGGTCCAATCAGTGTGTTAATAAGCGGCTTAAGACGTTCACAAATAATGCGCGACAGAACCTTATATGCAATGGGAAGGAGACTGATCCCGCGGTAGTTGGCGCAAACTGCAGGGTCTCCTTTTTTAAAGATTGGGCATAGAACACTTAAATTCCAATCGTCGGGCATGCTTTCGTCAACCCATATACGGCAAAGAAGTTGGTGCATGCACCTTACCAATTCTTCCCCTCCAGCCTTGAACAATTCAGCGGGCAGCTCATCAGCGCCAGGTGATTTATTGTTCTTTAGCCTTTGTATGGCTAAGCAGACTTCCTGTTGGGTCGGCGGGTCTATCTCTATGTTGTCGATTGGTGGCATCGCTACTTCTCTAGAGGCGGCATCATGTTCGTCATCGCCTCCCAGTAGGTTGGAGAAGTAGCTTCTCCATTTGTTAAGCGCCACTTGCGGATCGGTGACCAGATTCCCGTGTTCGTCTTTGCATTGTGCGACTCTGGGCTTAAAACCTTCTGTTAATTGCTTAATTTTTTGGTAAAATTTTCGAGTCTCACTCATGCCGAATAACATCTCGACTTCCTCGCGCATGCGCCTTTCCTGCTCGCTCTTTTTCCTTCTAAAGAGGCGCTTCCGCTCTTTCTTTTTCTCCCGATATCGCTCCTTAACAGCCCGCGTTGCTCCCGACTGCAGAGTTCTCCTGTAGGCTGCGTCTTTTTCTGCAGTAGCAAGTCGGCACTCCTCATCGTACCAAGTCCGACTTCGAGGGGACTCGGAGTACCCGAGTATCTCCTTGGCAGCCGTACTCATGGAGTGTGATATACGATTCCACTGTTCGCATATATCGGAAGAAGATGGGGAGGTTTCCCTGAGCAGTTGGGCGAGTTTGGCTTTGTAGGCTTCAGAGGTCCCTTGTGATTGCAGCTTCTCGACGTTTAGCTTTCGACGTGTGCCAGAGCGTGAGGCATTTGCCACACTGAGCCGCGTGCGTACCTTGGCTGCAACCAGGTAGTGATCCGAGTCTATGTTGGCTCCTCGAATCGCACGCACGTCTAGTACACTCGATGAGTGCCTTCCGTCGATCACAACGTGATCAATCTGATTTCGTGTTCGTTGATCAGGGGACTTCCAGGTCGCCTTATGGATGTCGAGGTGTTCAAATCTCGTACTACTTATGACCATGTTCCGGCCTGCAGCAAAGTCTATTAGCCTCTCTCCGTTACCGGAGGTTGTTTCATGAAGGCTAAATCGTCCGACTGTCGAACCAAAGACTCCTTCTCTCCCGATTTTCGCGTTAAAATCGCCTAGCACGATCTTTATGTCGTGATCGGGGCAGCGCTCGTATAGTTGTTCCAGGCGCTCATAGAATTCGTCTTTTGTCGAGGTGTCCTTGTCTTCTGTTGGCGCGTGTGCACAGATAAGACTAATATTAAAATATTTTGCCTTAAGTCTAAGCGCGGCAAGCCGCTCATCAACTGGTGTAAAGCTGATGACTGAGTGGAGTAGTCTATCACTCACTGCAAAGCCGCACCCAAACTCGTGCTTGGAAACATGCCCGCTGTAGTATATCTCCCAGGGAGGTGGTTTCGGTTTTTTCTTCTCTTTTGGTAGCTCTATTTTCTTGTTCCCATATCCAATCCATCGCATTTCTTGGAGTGCAGTAACGTCCGATGAGTATTTTTTGAGGACTTTCACCAAGTCGATATCATCACCCTCTCCGTTGAGGGTGCGTACATTCCAAGTGCATATCCTCAAATCGTGGTCCTTAAAACGTTTGCGTGGGTCGTCGTCAGGGGGGGTCCGTATCCGAGGCATTGTAGTCGCAGTTTTCATTGGTGGAGATTTTTTACGGTGGTGGGTACCAAACCCGACGCACTAACCCTATATATTATACCCTGTAGGGAAGGGCGGGTCGCCGCTCACGTTAGTCAGCAGCAAATGCGGGTGCATTGCCACTGCTTCCGGTGGTCACCACGAGGAGGTGTGAGTCGACTTGGGACGTAGTAAGCCAGGATCACGCTGGGTTCGCCAAGTTGAACCGATCAGCAGCTTTACCTGACCACATACGCCCCCATTAGGTCCAGAAGATCTATGACTAGAAATTCTGAACGACCACCAGAACTACATTTTGAACCGATCGTTCCTATGGCAGCTACATATATGCTATAGTCATCCGATTTAAATCAAACTTGACAAAATGTATGGCAGCTATACTATATAGTTGTCCGATTTTGATAAATCTCAATGAAATTATGTAAAATTATAGAAAACTTATAAATACGGGGGTTGGGAGCGATAGCATTGAAAACAAAAAAGTTTTTCTTACTAAGACTTTTTTTCAAACCTATCTTTTGTATGGCAGCTATACTATATAGTTGTCCGATTTTCATAAAACTTGCTGAAATTATGTGAAAGCATAAAAAACTCATAAATACGGGGGTTGGGAGCGATAGCATTGAAAACAAAAAAGTTTTTCTCACTAAAACTACTTTTTCAACCGATCGTTCCTATGGCAGCTATATGCTATAGTCATCCGATCCGGCCGGTTCCGACAAATGTGCAGCGTATTTATACCAAAAGACTTCGTGCAAAGTTTGGTTGAGATAGCTTTAAAACTGACGGAGGAGATAGCATAGAAACAGACGGACAGACGGACGGACAGACGGACATGGCTGTATCAACTCAACTCGTCATGCTGATCAAGAATATATATACTTTATGTGGTCGGAGATGTTTCCTTCTGTGCGTTACAAACATCCGGACAATTTTAATATACCCTCTCCAAGGGTATAAAAATTAATGCAATAAAGTGTCAACCTGATACACGTTAGTATCAATTTGAAATCCTCGAAATATCATGTTAATACTTTCGAATTTATCAATTTGATACTTGGAGTATTAAAGAGAATTCGATACTAAATAGTTTCAAATTGTCTAAATTGTGTCACTTTGATGACAACTTTTTATTGGGTGTAGGTATGTTTGGTTCATAGTTTAGTATCAAAGTTCTTTAAACTAATCTAGTCTAGAGCGTGCTTATTTTGAGCTCTAAAAGTTTTAAAAACAAAATTCCGAATCATAAGTTCTTGAAATAAAAAATTAACGGATTTAAAAAAAACGCTCTTGAATCAAGAATTTCGTACTCAAATCAAGAAAGAAACTGAAAAATCGCCACTTAGGTACTTAGTGAAGGAATTATCTTACTGGATAAACCCACAGTCGTTCTTCGCGAAGTTTTGTATCCATAGTTTCGCTTTTAATGTCGAAGAACTCGCCATAGCTTCAGTCTGTTCTGTTTCTGTGTTGTCCATTTGGCGCATTCCTCCCGTTTCCCATTCCCAGTGTGTCGTCTGGTCTGTGGCTATAAATATATGTATGTATACAAAAAAAAAACAAAGTTCTTGCCGCCGCACAAAAAGGGCAGACTCGTTTTTCCCTAGCCAGTGGTTGGGGATTGGGCCAATTGCAGTCGCTGCTGTTGCTGCTGCTGTTGTTGCTGTTACCTGCTGCAAGTTGCTGCTACCCTGCTGCAATTTCTAATCGAATCGAAACCTTCTACCCTAATGATGCCCGCAGGCAACCTGTTGAATTTGGGACGCGGGCCCTTTGTTAGCTGAAAAATCTCCTCCAAGGCGAATGGGCTAATCAATTTTTGAGTGCGAGACCAACTTGCAACATGGAGCAGGATCGGCGATGTTGTGCTGCTGTTCGCCTAGTCCAAATTGTTCCGTTAAAATCTGTGCAATGTTGCACAGGCCTCGACATCGGCAACATAAGGGCTCTGAGCTATATACAAATGTGTGTGTGTGTGTGTGTGTGTGTCTCTGTCTCGCTTGCACGCAACGCGGGAGAGAGAGCAAGCCCTTTTGCAAGTCCACACGCAGATGCACTCTCTCTCTCTCACACTCTCTCTCTTTTGCTTAGAATGTTGTTGGTTTGGTGGACATGTTTATGCTGTTGTTGCTTCGTGTTCTTGCGTCCAGGTTCTGCTGGCAACTTCTGCTCGCCTGTTGGCACACACCATCGAAATTTCACATGTAATTCCCACGGCCTGAATTTTCCCACACAAACGGAGAAGAGGAAGAGAGGAGAGCGACAGAGAGACAGATGGGACAGACACGAGAAGCACACACAACATTTTTTATTGCATTGAATTTGCTCCCAGGGTCGGCTGCTGCGGCTGCTCGTTCCTCAACCTTCCCCCCTCTTCACCGCTCTCTCTCTCTCACACAATGTGCTCATCCTCCGACTCCCTTCTGCAGCTCATCTGAGTTGTGTTTTGTTTATGCTGGGCCCAGTCAACGACACATCCGCCTGGTTAACATCTTCTTCATTCAGCCTCTGTCTCTCTGCCTTCGCAACCTGACCAACCATTTCGTAAGGCTTCTTCCTTTGCCTTCTGCCTGCGTCTCAATGTTGCAATGAACTTTTAACGCAACCTTCAAACACTGTGGAGCAACAGGCTGAAATTTTGATTAAAATATTATCCATCAATGTCCTCGTACCAATTGTTTCGGAAAGTATCTAACTTCAGTCGAGTTGGAACCACTTTTGAACTGGTTTAAATGGCGTCGGATCCGGACAGGAATCCGACATATGTTTAACGCACCAAAAATCACCAACCAACAAAGCTAATTTCTAGTTCAAAGCTTAAATAATTTCTGTAATATGGTTCTAAAGCAATTTTGGAAAAGGTTGAAATTGTTTTGAAGCCGGTTTTACTCCAAATTTACAGACCAAACGTTAAATTCAGGTTCATAGCTTGAAAAATTGTGAATATATATCCATGACTCTGCGAAAACTTCGTGAGAATAAACAATTCCCGCGGAATCCGAAAAAAGGTCGGGATCGGGTGGATACGGGACTAAATTGAAAATTCTTGGTCGGGATTTGGAGGGAACTGGTTAGTTGTGGGTCGGAATCGTGACAAGATTAGTGCAAAATCCCGAAATTTTCCGGTTGTCGATTAATTTTAACTTAATCCAAGGCTGCAAACCAGTCCGAAACCCGTAAGAACTGGTTCGGTTCGGGTTTGTTGGGTCCGACGAACAGGCATAGCCGAACCCTAATATTTTGGACTCTTCGAACCCGACCTCGATCACTTTTTCGAAAAATTAAATATTCTTTCTTCAATTTTCACGAATTTCGCTCTGGGAATCGAGCTAAATTCGCTCTCAATTTGGTTCTTATAGACAAAACGGAGTGAGGGGAAGCAAACTTTTAGAGAATAGAGTTGGACACGCTCTTAAAGAGAGAGAGATAGAGAAAGCACATGCGCATTCTGTCTTAGTCCGATGTGAGTGGTCGGCCGTTTATTCACTTTATATTGAACAACCTTTACAAGGCGGAGCGCACAGTGCGACGGTACATTTAAACCAGAGTTCCCCAATCATAGTCCCTGGGGCTCGAACATACTCATCACTTCACACCAAATGCTTGCCGAAGTAATGCTTCACTGTGTGTAGGAGAGAGACACGATCACAAATATCGCGCTCTCTTCTTGGGGAACCCACATGCTCATTTTGGCGTTGCTTGTAAGTGTTTAGCCACGCGAGAGCGCGCTCATTTAACACTTCTTTGTTGTTGCAAAAGAGAGCAGTATAAGCTCGTATACTGTCGGTGTACGCACCCATCTTTACAAGATTAAGGGGATATTCTAAATGTCCAGGCTATTTTATGGACCTTTTAAAAAAAAAACTTATCTAAAAAAGGCAAAGAGTTTTTACAACTATTTTTTATAATAACACTGTGGAACAAAATTCAACTTTTTTTATAGCCTGGGACGGGGACCAATAAATTGTGAAACTAGAGGCATCAGATAGCAACACCTCATACCCAGTTTTTCTTCAGCACGTCAAGATCGCGTTTAATGGGCACATTTATACTAGCAACACACAACTACAACATTTGTTGCTGGTTAAAAAAATATGAGAGCTAAAATTTTGGAAAATTCACCAAAGATTAAGGAAATCACCACAATTGTTTTACCTAAATCCCGCCTCCAATGGACAAGCGGTTACTACCCCGCCCATAGAGGTCTTACTTAGAAAATGGAATAAATTGAAAACCACACGATGGAATTTTGTAAGATTTTAAACATATTGAGATCCTGACCAATTAAATGAGTCCTCAAGAGATGGTAACATGCATCGAAAAACCGCGATAGAAGGTACCACATTTGACAGCACCCATTATCGAGTCCACATAGGACATAAACTACAGATTAAAATAGACCGAACTGCGTTTTCAGTTTTGCCAACAGAAACTTGGTTCGCGGCTTATAGGCATTTTTATACTGTCAATTGCCTCAAAACAACATTGACCATTTAGGTAAAACAAGCTTCACTAAAATTATGAAATTAATCTTATTAGTAGAGTGCTTCATTACCAGCAGAAAAACAGATCATGTCATTAAAATACTTCAATTCAAGGCATCTTAACGTATCGCGGTTTGTCCACCAAAGACATTTTGAAAAAAAATTTTACTTTTTCCTAGTGCAAATGACGAATTTTATTCATAGAATATTTTGCATAATTTTCGAGACGCCCTTGATACCCAAGTGGTCAATGTTGTTCTGAGGCAATTGCTTGTGCAAAGATACCCATAGCCCGCGAGCTAAGGCTTCGATGGTGAATTTAAAAACGCAGTTCGGTCTATTTTGATCTCTAGTTTATGGTTTATATGAACTCGATAATGGGTGCTGTCAAATGTGGTACCTACTATCGCGGTTTTTCGATGCATGTTACCATCTCTTGAGGACTCATTTTATTGGTCAGGATCTCAATATGTTTAAAATCTTACAAAATTCCATCGAGTGGTTTTCAATTTATTCCATTTTCTAAATTGGACCGCTTTGGGCAGGGTACTAACCGCTTGTCCATTGGAGGCGGGAATTTGGTAAAACAATTGTGGTGACTCCCTTTATCTTTGGTGAATTTTCCAAAATTTTAGCTCTCATCTTTATTTGACCAGCAACAGATGTTGTATGTGTATGTTGCTAGTATAAATGTGCCCATTAAACGCGAACTTGACGTGCTCAAGAAAAACTGGGTATGAGGAGTTGCTACCTGATGCCTCTAGTTTCACAATTTATTGGTCTCAATCCCAGGCTATAAAAAAAGTTGAATTTTGTTCCACAGTGTTATGGTTCTAAACCAGTGGTGCCCAGACTCACACAATCAAACGTGATGACCTCAAACATGAACAACCAGCAAACAAACAAATGGCTCGTGAGTGAGTTGTGTCAGCTGCGACGTCGCCAGAATTAAGGGTTCCTATCCCATGGGATAGGCTTTTGCCATTTTGGGCACCACTGTTGTAAACCAATTTTGGAAACGATTGAAATTGATTCGGAACCGGTTTTACTCCAAATTACCATTCATTGCTTAAAAAATTGTGAGTCATAGCTCTTAACCATTTTGACCCGTTTTTTCAAAGCTGTCGAAAAGTTTCACAGACTTGGGGGAAAAATATCCATGAATCAGAAAATTTTGTGAGGATAGGAACAAACCAACCTGCATTCAATTTTATGTACTAGGTGGACCTTTTGAACTAGAGATTGGGACAGGATTCGCAGGAGAATCGCGAGGAACCCAAAAAACCGGGATCGGGTCGATACGGGACTAAATTAAAAACTGTTGGTCGGGATCGTGACGTGATTAGAGCAAAATCCCGAATCCGACTAATTTCAGCTTAAGCCAAGGATGCAAACCGGTACGGAACCCCTAAAAACCGGTTCGGACCAAGAACCGAACCCCCAATATTTTGGACTCTTCAAACCCGAACCCGACTACGTTTTCGAAAAATAAGGTTCACTCAGAAACTAAAGTTTAGAAGGATTAATTTGAATAAGATCGAACTTGAAAAAAATTTTAGTCGTTCTCTTGGAATCGAGCTAAATTCGTTCTCAATCTCAAAGGAAGTGAGGGGAAGCAAACTTTGAGAGAATAGCGTTGAACACGCTCTCAAAAGGGAGAGAAAAAAAGCTCATGCACAGTCTGTCGTTGTCAGATGTGAGCGGTCGGCCGTTAATTCATTTTATGTTTGTGTATGCAAAAGTAATCGAACAAAAAAGCGAGCACGACATTCTTAAATATGATTTCAACGCGACTTGTAGCTTATGGAGAATAGTTCAGTGGTCTGAGCTGTCCCTACTCTGTTTGTGTTTCAGTCTTTGAGGTCCCGAGTTTAGTAAAGTTAGTAAAAATAAAATTGGTAACTTCTAAGTGGCTATCTCAAAATCAATCACAGCTTAGAAAAAAGTGGGTGGGGTTGGTTGATGGTGAGTGGGAGGGACAGGGGCGAGGGGGGGAACCAACACCAAGTCGATCGGGATGGCCGAGGTCGGTCAAGTTTCTCACACTCAACCCCCCTACCCCCTCTTCTAATATTTTTTTAAGTCTTATATATTAAGAATTTCTTAAGCTTGGCTCAAGTACTGAATCTCTGGAATCAAGAATGTCACTCTTACCGCACTTTTGAGAACGAATGCTTTTGATTCAAGATTGAAAGTATCTATTTTTTCTTTGAGTGTAAGTCACTTTTACAAGTTACAAGTACATTCACAAAAAAACGATCGGCAGAGTTCTAGATCGCTCAGTATAGAATTTATACATAGAAATTATACCGTTTTCTGCTTGGATGTACTTTAATTAAGTACGAAATATTCTATTATTAAAAAGAGATCAATGGGTTTTGAATCAAGAACATTTGGTACTTCAGTTAGCCGACAAATTAAAGAAAAGATCATAATTGGTTCAAGTAAAAAACTTTTTGGATTAAGTACAGAATAGACTTACAATGCAAGCACCAAAAAGTATGCTGCGAAAAATGCGAATTATTTAAAGTTGAATCTGTTCTTCAAATTCCCCTCTGGTTCTAACACTTTGGTTAGATATAAGTATAAACATCTTGATCCTTTGGTTAATTCGTTTACTCTGGCTTTAAAATATTATACTGAAACCTAGTTTCAACATGGAGCAAAAGGACTTTGCTCAGTCGACACCGCTTCTGTCAGAAAATTGTCAGTTGTTCGCTCTCATTTACGCTCTCAAGATACTTTTTGGTCAGCTGTTCGCTCTCTGGATACATTTGGGTTATGGTCGTCTCGCTCTAACCACAGTGATTTCCTACTGGCACTTTGAAGCAAGGTATACTAAACAAGTTAGGCCTACTCACTCTCTCGCTCTCTTGACAACTTCTTAAATTTCAGTCAGTAAGCAACTGTGGTAAGCAAACGCGACGAATTTTTTTGTGTTTTGTCCGTCTGTCTGTATGAACACCTAGATCTCAGAGATGGTAAGAGATAGAGGTTTGACATGTATGGAACAAATGCTTCTTATATCTGCACGCAGATCAATTTTGTTTCAAATTTTGGCCACGCCCCCTCCCGCCCCGCAATTTGGAAAAAACGTCGTATTTCCTACAGTTTTAAAAATAGACGATTCGTACCTTCTAGAGATAGTTAGTAATTAGCAAAATGAATCGATTTGCCGAAATGATAAAGATCGGATGAACGGTTCTCAAGTTATGAGCAAAAAAGTGAACCAAGCCCCCCCCCGCTACCACCCCTCCCACCCTAAAACGAGAGCGTAAGTTAAAGTCGGCTCTAACCGACTTCGATATATCCGTTACTCATGAAAAGTCATTTTAACAGTGTTCCCGCGTTCCTTGGTGTGACCATCGAAAATTATGGAACACTTTTTTGGGATGGGTTGTTTCTGTATTGAAGGCATGCCACAGTCACACAAAATTAAAACATAAGTATGCATAATAGCAATAATAGCAAGAAACCATGGGTCTAAAATGAATTCCTAGTCCGCGCAAATGGACTTCAAATATTTATTCAAAAATAGAAAGTCGGTGAAGCCCGACTATAACATACTCTGTATCCCACAAAGCTTGCATTTATCTGATAAATTTAATATAGCAGCCACACAAAGTGAGAAAGAGGTCATAAAGTGAGTCCAGTGCTGCCCATCAACGTTGAACCGGTGCTACCCATCAAAATAAATTATTTCGTATAACCGCTATCGTTCACGATCTTCATAATTTTGGCGAATCGATAAATAATCATGATTACAAAATATCTCTAAAAGGTACAAACCATCTATCTGCAAAACTGTGGGAGATATGAGGTTTTTTCTGAATTGCAGGGGCGGAAGGGGGCGTGGCAACCTGTGGCATAAAAATTTATCTGCCTTCATCTACAAGAAGTATTTGTCCCATAGAAGTCAAACCTCTATCTCTAACCATGTCAGATATCTCAACTTTTAAATGTATATGGACGGACCTGGCTATCTCTGGTACTAGATTTTTTTAGCTTCTGGCTTTTCGACCTAACAAAAAGGTGGTTTGCCGGTAGATACTACCAAAAAAAGTCGTTTGCACTAAAATACCTGCAGAACTCAGCAGGCTTTTGTTTGGCAACTAAATATAATAACAATTGCGCAAAAACATGGAATCAATGAGAGATTTTATTAGTCTTACTGAGGAAATAGCCGACAGTGATTGAGACATTGAATGAATGAGATAACATTGATACCCCGAATAACCGATTGACGGAATGCTAAGCAGCTACTTGACAGTCAGGGCAAAAGACATCTCATGCAGAAATGTTTTCCTACTTTCCTTCCTTCCAACACTAGAGAAGCAATGTGTAGAAAAGACAATCCGGCTCGGTTCTACCTGAGATTTTGATTTGCTTTTCTTTGTACCATCTTTCAACGATTAACTAAATGAATTTGATTCTCCATCGTTGCTCAATGACTCATTAATTATATCATCTTGTTCAGTGACAAATTGGATCGTAGTTATCACTTAGAAAAACTAAAATAGTGCATTCTAAATAGGATATAATTGCTCACCAAAAAATTTGATTTGCTGCTGTCAGGGGCCCGTATTGTCAGGCACATTTTCCGGCAAACAAATTTCAAATAAAACTTAACTTTTTGGTAAGGAGCTTTGTCGAAAAGTCATAAGCTAAAAAAAGAAAACAATACAGGAGAAAGCCATGTCCGTCTGTTACTACGGTTATGCTTTGAATTTCATGATTTCTTCAATTTGCAAAATCAAATTTGTTCCTGTTTATGCAGCATTTGTAAATTCCCAAAATGGCCAGCACACATACATATGAGAAAACGCCGAATTCATACTCAACTTTCGTGTGTAATCGAATTCATGATATAGTGTTTATGCACGCATTTTCGGAGGCATTTCATGAAATGATTTTTCAAAATGAGCATAGCGTAATCGTAGTATGTAGCGTATAAACCTGTAAAAGTACAGATATCTGACATGGTAAGAGATAGAGGTTTGACTTGTATGGGACAAACACTTCTTGTAGATGAAGGCAGATAAATTTTTATGTCACAGGTTGCCATGCCCCCTTCCGCCCCCGCAATTCAGAAAAAACCTCATATCTCCCACAGTTTTGTATATACAGGGTTGCCCATATTCGACGGACCCATTTTTATACTCTGTACCGAAGGTACATAGAGTATAATAAGTTTGTGCAAAAGTACGTAACAGGGAGAAGGAATCACTTCCGACCCTATAAAGTATATATTCTTGATCAGCATCAACAGCCGAGTCGATATAGCCATGTCCGTCTGTCCGTCCGTCTGTCCGTCCGTATGAACAAACAGATCTCAGAGATGGTAAGAGATAGAGGTTTGACATGTATGGGACAAATGTTTCTTATACTTGCAGGCAGATCAAGTTTATTTTCAATTTTTGCCACGCCCCCGCAATTTTGAAAAAACGTCATATCTCCCACAGTTTTGTAGATAGATGATTTGTACCTTCTGGAGATAGTTAGTCATTAGCAATATGTATCAATTTGCCGAAGAAATGATAAAGATCGGATGAGCGGTTCTCAAGTTATGAGCAAATAAGTGAATCACCCCCCTCCCGCCCAACGCACAATCTTAGATAGAGAGAGAGAGAGAGAGAGAGAGAGAGAGAAAGAGGGGGAGAGAAAAAAACTCAGAGATGAGCGCAGCAGCAGCTCTGCATTTATCTCTTACTCTAGGTACAGAGCATAAATATAGTCGGGCTTGACCGACTTTCTTATTGTTTTTAAAAAAAAATCAAAGAAAAAAATAAAAATTTGGCGGTTGGCAATCTTAATCATTTAATTTGTTCCAAGTAGATTTGTTTACATCAATTTTTGAATAAGATATCTCTCAAATGGCCGCCTCTGGCGTTGATGGCTTATTGTGCCCTTTTTGCAGCATTTTCCATCGATTTCGCCAACATTTCGGCCGGAATAGCGGCTATTTCTTCACGAATGTTGTCCTTGAGCTCTTCTACGGTCCTTGGCTTATTAACGTAAACCTTTGACTTCAAATATCCCCACAAGAAGAAGTCAGGCGGCGTCAAATCGGGCGAACGCGTTGGCCAGTCCAAATCACCACTTTCCGGAAACAATTTCTTCAGAAAATCGATTGTTATGCGACTTGTGTGCGGTGGAGCGCCGTCTTGTTGAAACCAGAACTGCCTCATACGCTTTCGACGAATAATTGGCATCACAAAATTGGTCATCATGTCGCGATAACGCTCCTGGTTGATGGTAACAGCATGGCCATTTTCATTTTGGAAGAAAAACGGCCCAATGACCGTTTTCGCACTAACGCCGCACCAAACTGTGACTTTTTCGTCATGAAGAGGCACTTCTTGAATCTCCTCAGGATTTCCAGTGGCGTACATACGGCGATTATGCTTATTTACGGTCCCATTCAATGTGAAATGGGCTTAATTTTTAATTTTTAAAAGCACGTTGAGTTTTCACAATTGACTTGTTCTGTTGAATGTAAATTTCAACTATTTCAGAGCGCTCGCGTGGCGTGTATTGTTCCATGGTAAAAATCTGCTTGGACTGACGCTTCAAACGCGGTATGTCATTAAGCGATCTGACATCTCTGTCAAAAGTTATGGCGTTGCCAGATGGGTCCGTCGAATATGGGCAACCCTGTAGATCGTTTGTACCTTCTAGAGATATTTTGTAATCATGATTATTTATCGATTCGCCAAAGAAATTATGAAGATCGGATGAACGGAGTTATACGGAAATAAAATTTTTTTTGATGGGTAGCACCGGTTCAACGTTGATGGGCACCACTGGACTCACTTTATGACTTCTTCATCACTTTTTGTAGCTGGTATATTAAATTTATTAGATAAATTTTAAGTTTTGGGGGATACGGAGTATGTTATAGTCGGGCTTTACCGACTTTCTAACTTGTTTTTTGGGAAAATGTAATACATATAAATATTTAAAGTCGATTTGCGCGGACTAGAAATTCATTTTAGACCCATGGTTTCTTGGTGAAATTTACTTAGAATTGACCGTAGATTTCGTTTTTGCTATACGCTTTGTACGTTTTCTTCGGCCCATACAAATCGACCCCCCTAATGCATAACTTGTATTGCTCTCGCTCTTTTTTCTATTCTTTGAAAAGCAACGGCAAATCCTGTTTAGTTGTTGTTGTTATCTCAAGTGAACGAATGCGGTGAACTTGTTGTTGCGGTGCACTCGTGCAGAACTCTGGTATACACAGTAAATAGGAACATGACGGGCTCTGACTTACACCTTAGGTATATGGCAGCCCTATAACGCCCATTTTGCTTCCAAATCAAAAAACCCTTAGGTAAAACTTCATCAAGCTTTCTTTATCGTTGAAATCTTAAAAAAAACAAATGCCCAAATGCTGGCCCAATTTATTTTGTCACCCCAAAATCACCGTTTATTTAGATGTGTCCCTTCATTCTACTGAATATTCATGAGTTCTTGCGAACTATTTAGGTACGTCTCAAGGGTGGCAACCACAGACAATATAGAACTCCTGCAATGGCGGCAATCAAATTTGTGGTCAACTCCAGGCTTAAATGCAGCAGCTTCAGCCCATATGAAGGACTCAAAATGTTGGCCAGAGGACGGGTCATCCCAGCGTAACGTTCGCATAAAATATGAAAGATGGGGGAAATATACAATTTTGGGGTAGATATTTCAAAAGCTGTCAAAACGATTGTCTGATATTTCCGGGCTCACTGTGTGAAAAAAGAGATTTGAAATATCCAAATGCCCAAGAATTTTATATAGACAGAAAGTACACCAAAAAAACTGCCTCTCAAATTAAGTGAATTGACTCCAACAGCCGCAACAAAGCTTTGTCATGGTGGCCAAACAAACTTTTTACCTCACACACCAACACACCTACATTCTCATACACTTACACTGAGAAATTCACACTCATTTGTAAACGCAACGCGAGTGAATGTCATGGTGAGAAATCTCAAAGTATTTATCTTTACTTTGCTGGGTGCCTGGTCATTAGAGTCCATCGCATCGCATCGGTTCTTGCAATTGGTCTTGACTCTCGCACTTCAAAACTTAACTGGGTGGGACTTTTTTTTGTTTTAAGTGAATCGGATGACTGTTGACAATCGTAAGGAGTGATGATCTTCACGGGAGCTACTTGCTCAGCTTAAGTGGTGTTTCACGGGATTAATCTTCCATTTTCTTTTCTTAACTTTTCCCACACAATTTTTCGTTGATCCTTCTCTTTTGTCCTCCTCCTGCTTTTTTTAATTCACTTATTTCTCCTCGTTCCGCTGGTTCCGCCTGCGCTTTCCAATTGGACAAATTCCAATTGGAGCAAGAGCAATGAGCAGCATCATTTAGATTTAGACCGGAATAGTAACAGGCGCGCAGTTTGGTTAGGCCAGCTAACCACAGCACATTGGAAATTGAAATCAATTTAAAACGACAGCTGCGCTCATTGGTTGGCCGGTTTACTCGAAGCTGACACTACTGTCATCTCGCTCGCACACTCGCTCAAAGCTTTGAGAATGAATAAAATGCTGAAAGCTTTTTACTCCAAGCTTTGTGGGCGCAAGTATTTGAAATAAGTTTTATTCAAGTATCTATTAATTAAATTCAATTTAAGAGTTTGTTCTGAACCAGGGACCGTAACAGTTAAAATTTTTATTTGAAAGGTCCATACATTAACTGTTATTAAGTGATTTTTATTTAAAAAGTCCGAATTAACAGTTATTTTGTAATTTTTTATTTTATTACTCAGCAAATAACAGTTATTGTTGATTTTTATTTAATTTCGTCCCACAAAAACAGTTATTCTGAGACTTTTATTTATAAATGTTATCAATAACAGTTATTCAGACACTTTTATTTTTTCAGTCACACAATAAAAGTCTTTTGCTTATACCGCAGTGAAGGAACCATTGCACAGTGGTTGCGTCCATAGGCCAAAAATCAAAAAATCGATCTCAAAATTTTTGAACAAAATGTAGACAAATTGTCTCTTAAATGTCCAATCTTCTTAATGGCAATCCGGTTTTTTCTGGAAACCTAACGGGACTTTACAAAAATTGCCTTGAAAACGTGAGCACTTGTTCAATTTTGCAAAGCATCTACACGCAGGCCGAATATTTCACAACAAAAGCGATCTTCAAAGCGGTCAGTCGATTAATTTCGTTCCCGAATTTAAACTATTTTTAGTGGATTTTGAAGTTAAAGGTATTTATTTTAAGTTCCTATATTAATAAAAGCCAACTTGTGTTGTATTAATTATGAAATTACTGATTTAGTTTATTCTGTTATTTGAACATTTTTTGTGCGTCTTTATAATGTTTACTTAAGGTTTTAGTTGTGTTCCCCCACGATCCCCCGATTCATTTCTTTTTCGGTGGATTTGTGTGTATCTTAAGATAATACAAAATTAAAGTTAGCTACAGATGTTTGCAGATGTGTGCACAATTAACAATATACTAACTCCGTCTTTTTTTTCTTCAAGGTCAATTTTGCCTTCCGAAGTAGCTGCTTTGCCTTGTAGTTGTGCTGTATCTTTGTGTACGTCATTCGTGTTTAGTGTTCTTATTAAGTTTAAATTATAATTTTGATTGTACTTTCTCTTTTTCGATTTCATTTTCATCACGATTTTATCACGCTTCTATATTTTCAACTGTTGCTGCACAGAAATGGGCACCAATGCAGAAAAATTACAGGAGTCGATGATGTGCAAAGCAGTATTGAAAATATCGGCTACATGCCCGAGATGAGCGATCTTACAAAATGTATTGGGTCCATATGTAAAAAATTTATGCATTTTGGATTCAATACAAACGTAAAAAAGCATCAGTTTTTGAGTATCAAACCAATTGTCTTATTGAAAAGGAAACAGTTGCAAAAAAACGCACCCCTAGTGTGTCTCAAGAAATGGTTAAAAGACCTCAGCGTGGGCGTCCGAAAGTAGATTTTAGTTATCAAAGAAAACAAAGCGACGAAGAATTGCTGAGCTTTCGAAATCCGATGAACCTGCTGCTTGTGCTCTACAATCGTGCAACATTCCAACAAATCAATTGTGCACCAAAGCTAATATCGATGAGGTCTTATCGCTTCTCATAGAGACAAACATGAGCAAACATCAATATCATGGCGTCGCGGAATGTAAAACTTCAGGATGATGTTCTTGACGATTTTGATGATAACCTAATTTTAATTGAAAAAGGGATTTGACGGTATTAAAAATTTTTAATGTAATAATAAAAAACTTGGACTTGGATCGAACTTGACAGAATTGTGTGTTAGCATATAGTCTTGATTAGTAACGAGTTTGGAAGCGATAGCATTGAAAATAAAAAAGTTGCTCATACTAAGATTTATTTTCAAACTTATCTTTTGTATGGAAACGCGTAGGAGAAAAATGGGAATAAAATAAAATGTTTTTATTTTCATGAACCACAACGGCCATAACAACCCATACAAGGTAACTCAGCAATACTATATAGTTGTCCGATTTTCATAAAACTTGTCGAAATTATTTGAAAGCATAGAGAAGTTATAAATACGAGGTTCGGAGACATTGATACGGAGAACAAAAAAGTTTTTATACACTTGAAAAGTGTATTATAATTTTGCCCAGAAGTTTGCAACGCATAAAAGGAATCATCTCCGACCATATAAAGTATATATATTCTTGATCAGCATGACGAGCTGAGTCGATTAAGCTTTGTCCGTCCGTCTGTCCGTCTGTCTGTTTCTACGCGAACTAGTCCCTCAGTTTTGGAGCTTTCGAATTGAAACTTTGCACGGAGTCTTCTTTTTACTGCACGCTGCTAATATGTCGGAACCGACCGGATCGAATGACTACTTCTTGTAGCTGCCATACAAATGTTCGTTCGAAAAATGGGTTTTAGTGAGAAAAACTGGTTTGTTCTCAATATTATCGCTCTCAAACACGGTCATGGGTAATATGTCATGTTTTTTAAGCTGATTTGCAAAGTTTGGTCGAAGTCGCTAACCGTTGTGACAAGCTATTTCAAGTGTATCAAAACTTCGGTACAGACGAAGTTAGCTTTGCCTTTCTCGTTCTTACTAAAACTACTTTTTCTATCGATCGTTTCTATGGCAGCTATAGGATATAGTCGTAAGATACGGTCAATTTTTTTATTATGAATTTAAAATATTTTTCTAGAATTTTGGTGAAAATTTCATAACGATATCACAACTAGAAGTAGTTATGGCCGCGGCTTCTTACAAGCCCAACCACTGTGGCATTGGCGACCAAAGAACAAAGATATTCTTGATCAGCTCGACAAGAGTAAGCAAACCAGCCAAACATTTTTTGAGTAGGCACTACTTACTATTTAATGAAACATAAACTTGTTGACAGCTGAGTGGGATGAAATCAGCTTCCTAGTTAATGTATTGGAGCCTGTTTATTTAGCAATGCAAAAGCTTCAAGTAGAGCAACTGTACTTTGGAGACTTTTATAAAGTTTGGTTGGAAATGAAGCTGATGGTAAAAGAGCCATTAAGTCTTTGAACGGCAATATATTGGCGGATTGTATAGAAAAAAGGGATTACGTATTATTGGAGAATGAAATTATTTGAAGCCTCGAATGCAAAAAATTTTGGAGAAAGATCCTATTAAAGTACGGATGGCCAAGAAACATTTAAATCGTCTTATTCGCCAAATATTTAATTTAACGCAAGATGTGGGTTAAATTACAATATTCAACATGGCATAAACACATTAACAATTTTATCATGATACATTACAGATATCTGAGACAGTTTTAAATAAAACGTCTTATGTGGAAGAGCCCAAAGTGAATTTTTCGAGAACATAAATGCTTCTTCAAGTGACGCAGATTTGGATGAGGAAGACTGTAATTTTAAAAAGGCCACAACAGAAATCATATATTATAGTCCCAAGCAAATAGCTATTAACTGTGAACTCATGAAATATAGAAAAATTAAATATATAAAACTGTAATATAGAAAAATGAATGAATATAGAAATGAAGTATGTACTTCCTAATCTCTATCAATTGGCGAAAGTTGTCAACAGCGTGCCCGCTACTAAGTGAGCGTAGAGAGAGGGTTTTCTGGCTTAAAACTGGTATTGATTCACCTAAGATGTAATTTGTCTTCCGAGACTTTACATAAGATTTTATTTCATATTTACATATATGGCATTTAGCGATCTGTTTTTTGTCAAAGTTTTGTAAAAAGAAATTAATTACATCAAATTGGTATGCAAAAGCAACACGTTCATAAACCATTGCAGAATTTTAGGCGGTGAAGTGGATAAATTGAAATCCCCAAAGCGTTATTCGCCGACTTCACAATCAAAACAAGTAAGACCGTTGCAGTCGAGTAGCCCGACTTCAATATACCCTGTACAATTGACAACGAGAGCGTAAGTTAAAGTCGGCTCTAACCGAAAAGTATGCAACATTTTTTTGGTTCGCTTTTTTGCTCATAACTTCTGAACCGTTCATCCGATTTTTATCATTTCTTCGGCAAATCGATTCATTTTACAAATTACTAACTATCTTTTGATTGGTGGTCGTTCAGAACTTCTAGTCATAGATCTTCTGGACCTAATGGGGGCGTATGTGGTCAGGTAAAGCTGCTGATCGGTTCAACTTGGCGAACCCAGCGTGATCCTGGCTTACTACGTCCCAAGTCGACTCACACCTCCTCGTGGTGACCACCGGAAGCAGTGGCAATGCACCCGCATTTGCTGCTGACTAACGTGAGCGGCGACCCGCCCTTCCCTACAGGGTATAATATATAGGGTTAGTGCGTCGGGTTTGGTACCCACCACCGTAAAAAATCTCCACCAATGAAAACTGCGACTACAATGCCTCGGATACGGACCCCCTGACGACGACCCACGCAAAGGTTTTAAGGACCACGATTTGAGGATATGCACTTGGAATGTACGCACCCTCAACGGAGAGGGTGATGATATCGACTTGGTGAAAGTCCTCAAAAAATACTCATCGGACGTTACTGCACTCCAAGAAATGCGATGGATTGGATATGGGAACAAGATAATAGCGCTACCAAAAGAGAAGAAAAAACCGAAACCACCTCCCTGGGAGATATACTACAGCGGGCATGTTTCCAAGCACGAGTTTGGGTGCGGCTTTGCAGTGAGTGATAGACTACGCCACTCAGTCATCAGCTTTACACCAGTTGACGAGCGGCTTGCCGCGCTTAGACTTAAGGCAAAATATTTTAATATTAGTCTTATCTGTGCACACGCGCCAACAGAAGACAAGGACACCTCGACAAAAGACGAATTCTATGAGCGCCTGGAACAACTATACGAGCGCTGCCCCGATCACGACATAAAGATCGTGCTAGGCGATTTTAACGCGAAAATCGGGAGAGAAGGAGTCTTTGGTTCGACAGTCGGACGATTTAGCCTTCATGAAACAAGCTCCGGTAACGGAGAGAGGCTAATAGACTTTGCTGCAGGCCGGAACATGGTCATAAGTAGTACGAGATTTGAACACCTCGACATCCATAAGGCGACCTGGAAGTCCCCTGATCAACGAACACGAAATCAGATTGATCACGTTGTGATCGACGGAAGGCACTCATCGAGTGTACTAGACGTGCGTGCGATTCGAGGAGCCAACATAGACTCGGATCACTGCCTGGTTGCAGCCAAGGTACGCACGCGGCTCAGTGTGGCAAATGCCTCACGCTCTGGCACACGTCGAAAGCTAAACGTCGAGAGGCTGCAATCACAAGGGACCTCTGAAGCCTACAAAGCCAAACTCGCCCAACTGCTCAGGGAAACCTCCCCATCTTCTTCCGATATATGCGAACAGTGGAATCGTATATCACACTCCATGAGTACGGCTGCCAAGGAGATACTCGGGTCCCCGAGTCCCCTCGAAGTCGGACTTGGTACGATGAGGAGTGCCGACTTGCTACTGCAGAAAAAGACGCAGCCTACAAGAGAACTCTGCAGTCGGGAGCAACGCGGGCTGTTCAGGAGCGATATCGGGAGAAAAAGAAAGAGCAGAAGCGCCTCTTTAGAAGGAAAAAGAGCGAGCAGGAAAGGACATTTTTTTAAACAGATTAACAAATACTTTATAACAATTGAAACATTAAATATCTGCTCTACAAGTCGGCAATTTACTTATTTGTATTTAACGGGTCGAAATCGGTTTAGTCTCAGATGTCCGATGAAGCCACGGACCAACAACAGCGTTAAAGGCTAGCACAACGCTTTCAATGGAAAAATTCAGGTCTATCATGCAACAATTGAAAAATTCATTGAGACGCTCAAAAAGGAACAAACATTAGTAAATGCATTTCTAGACCAGCATTCAGTAGACGAGGGTGCAAAAAAATCAGAAAGAAATATTGTCATTACGATGAAAGGCTGAAAATGTGTGTGTGTAGTTTTAAGTTAGTTCAAATATAATCAATAACTTAAAATGCATTGCAAAAAGGTTAAAAAGAATTAAAATGTAATTATATAATATACACAGATGCATTTTTCTTGTGATTTTGTTGATTTTTAAGATTACATAGGAAGATTGCGCTGCAAACAAAATTTTTTTGCAAAATCGCGCGATTTTTGAAAAAAATTTTGGCTGCGGCGCACTTTACTTCACTTAGAAAAACCACTGCATACATTAATTTTGTACAGCAACAGTGTGGAAGCCTTACGTAAAAAAAACTCAGGTCTTTTATTCATCAATGGAAACATTCATTGAGTCGGTCAAAATGGAACAAACATTGGTAGAAAATAAAAAGTGTTATGTGCAGAATCAAGCCCAATTGCTATATTATCAATTACTTAGCAAGAGAAATAAAATATACTACACTACCTTATAGCCAAGAAACCCAATTTCTACTACACCTATTTTATATTTTAATAGATTTTCGAGCTCAGCATTTCAAACTATACTAAAAACCAATTTTAATAGAAATGGGTCATTTAATTTATTTATTTTTTAAACCAGCGATATTAAAATGCAGGGCCACACAAGCGAATATAGCGTTCACATTGATAAAACCACAAAAATTAAGAAATAAATCGTACACTCTTATTGCGTCATCCTATACTTGCCCCGTAGTTTTTCTGACTTTTAGATAGATGGGTACTAAATTTGAAATTTCATGATAAAATTACGTGTCAAAGGAATTAAGGGTCCACGATAAAATTCACGGATTGTAGTAAACACTTTCACTTTTATTCTTGCAAATAGCTTACAATTTTATTTTATCAATGAATTCCCGTCTTAGAGTCATAGGATCACTGTAATTCAGTTTCTTCGTGCTTAAGTTATTGTGTGTTAGTTGACGAATGATTAAATTAGCTTTGGCCAAGACACTTCATATATAGATACCGCATCTCCTTACAAACTTTTTTGTGGGATCCAATGTCAGCTCCCAAGAAAAATCGTTCTTTGCGTCACATGTGTCATCTATAATATCTATAAACTTTGCTCTCAGTCGTATAGCTAATTTAGAAAACGTATAGCTAAATTTCAATATATGTTTCCTTGTACAGGCACAAATTAGCATCCAATGTCAGCTCCCAAAAACAATCGTTTTTTGTTTCACATGCGTCATCTATAATATCAATAAATCTTTGCTTTGGCTAAAATTGCTTGTGGTAAGCTTGTATTGTGTTACAATTGCAGTGTGTTGAATTTGTGTTATGTTGAACTGACGCGTGTTGAATTGACTAGTGTTGAAATTGTTTTGTGTTAAAATGACGAGTGTTTAATTGACGTGTTAAGAATTGTTTTGTGTTGTGGGCGGGATAAGCATAAATAGGCAAAGCTGCATTAAATTAAAAAAGTTTAACAAAGAAAACGATGCTCCCGCTAAAAATGCAGAACGAATCGGTCTTAATCTGTTTCAGTCTACACTCTAGAGTTTGGTAAGAACGATTTGCCCCTGAAATTTCTTACTTTGAGTACGTATTGTTCTTAAATTCGAAATGGCCTATTACAACTCCCAAAAGTGAAATAAAATTCGTGATTCCAGAAAAATAAAATTTAATTAATAGATACAAAATTCTTGATTCAAAAAAAAAATTTGTAATTTAAGATCATTCTGAGAACGAGCTCTTACTTTAACTACAAGTCGCTTTTAGCTAACATAAATATGTCAGGGTGGCCTAATCGTTCAAACATTATTTAATAATAATTAATAAATATTTAGACTTTATGCCAAAAAATGTACAAAATTCCTAATGTGCGGTGTTAGCTTTC